>PVIU01002898.1:0-132500 GCA_004026605.1 Ondatra zibethicus
TCTCAACAGAGGAATCTAAAATGGCTGAAAGACACTTAAGGAAATGTTCAACATCCTTAGTCATCAGAGAAATGCAAATCAAAACAACTCTGAGATTCCATCTTACACCTGTAAGAATGGCCAAGATCAAAAACACTGATGACAACTTATGCTGGAGAGGTTGTGGGGAAAAGGGAACACTTCTGCATTGCTGGTGGGATGCAAGCTGACACAACCCCTTTGGATGTCAGTGTGACGATTTCTCAGAGAATTAGGAAACAACCTTCCTCAAGACCCAGTAATACCACTTTTAGGTATATATCCAAAGGATGCTCAATCATGCCACAAGGACATGTGCTCAGCTATGTTCAGAGCAGCTTTATTTGTCATAGCCAGAACCTGGAAACAACCTAAATGCCCCTCGATCGAAGAATGGATAAAAAAAAAATGTGGTACATTTACACAATGGAGTACTACACAGCAGAAAAAAATAACGACAGCTTGAATTTTGCAGGAAAATGGATGGAGCTAGAAAGCATTATTTTGAGTGAAGTAACCCAGACACAGAAAGACAATTATCACATGTACTCACTCATAGGTGGTTTTTAAACATAAGGCAAAGAAAACCAGCTTACAAACCATAATTCCAGAGAATTTAGACAACAATGCGGACACTAAGAGAGACTTACATAGATCTACTCTACATGGGAAGTAGAAAGTAGAAAAAGACAAGATCTTCTGAATAAATTGGGAGCATGGGGACCTTGGGGGAGGGATGAAGGAGGGAGGGAAGAGGCAGGGAGGGGAGCAGAGAAAAATGTAGAGCTCAATAAATATCATGGAAAAAAAAAAGAAAGAGCACATTATATTTTGGGCTGGTGTATGCCAGTCCTCGGCACCTCTCCTTAGTGATTAGCAGCTGTTTGCTGCTAGCTGAATTTTTTTTTTTTTTTTGATTTTCGAGACAGGGTTTCTCTGTAGCTTTGGAGCCTGTCCTGGAACGAGCTCTTGTAGACCAGGCTGGCCTCGAACTCACAGAGCTCCTCCTGCCTCTGCCTCCCAACTGCTGGGATTAAAGGCGTGCGCCACCACTGCCCGGTGCTAGCTGAATTCTTGTAAGAGACTTTGCACCTGCTTGAGCTTCCTCCCAAGGACAGTGCAGGGAGGAGTTGGCTGACTGTACTGTTCTTTGTTCTGCTTTTTCCCTGTAATTAGTATATATGCTGGCTGAGGAAAAACTGGGGGCTGGTTGGCATTTACCTTCAGTCCTCCTGGTCTGTTCTGTGTTTCCCATAATCTGCCATTTCCTTTAACCTCAAGCCCCATCCCAGGTACCCCCCTGCTGATTCCTGTCAGAGCCGGCTCTGACAGATATACAACACTGTATTCATTTCACCTCAGCCTAGCCACATGATCTATATCTTAAAAAAATAAAATACTTGCCCATTTGGAAGGTAAAAGATGGCATGCTTATTAATTGTCCTAATTGTGTGTTTGTTTGATTATGAAAGAGGCTGAACAGTTTTCCTCATTCCTGAGGGAGAATAAAATTTCAGTTAGAGCTGCAGTTAGCTCAGGACTTCACATTTTAGGCAGGTCTATGACTGAATATTTCCTCATATTATGACTACACCATATACAAAATACAGTTCTGGCCCATCCTCATTCCAATAAAGAAGGGAATGCTGTCATAAATGCAGTATCTCGGAAAAAAAATCAAGGTATTGGAAAAATTAACCTATCAGATGCTTCCCAGGGGCCATATTTAGTATACGTATAACTGTGTAATTTGTGGGTATGGAGCAAAGCCACCTCGTTTCATTCATTCACACCATTCTAAATGTGGAGCAGTCAGCCATGGCTGCTCTGTTCTCAGAGCCTGCGTCCTCCTGCAGCTACAGTGACCAAGAGAGGTAAACAAATAAACAAATCGAACACATAGAATGTGGTGGTGCCGAAGGAAAATAAACAGGTCGTTTTTATGCTAGAAAACAGTGAAGGATGGTCAGAGCCAGTTTCTCCAAGGTGACATTAAGGCTAACCCCTAAGATGAGTGTTAGGTTTGAACATCTCCCCTGGAAGTTCACCTGATAGAAACAGTTTCCAAGGGTAATGGATGTGGAGATACTGCCCGCACTGGTTACTTAGCTTAAGCTTCATGAGCTTCCGTTTGGGAAGACGGAACCTCCAATGGGAAAACACCTCCAATCGAGCTGGCCTGTAGGCAAGGCTGTGGGGCGTTTTCTTGATTGATGATTGATGCAGGAGGGCCCAGCTCAATATGGACGGTGCCATCTCTGGACAGGTGGTCCTAGGTAGTACAAGAAGCCCAGTGTGGTGATACATGCCTTTAATCCCAGCACTCTGGAGTCAAAGGCAGGCAGATCTCTGAGTGCGAGTCCAGCCTGGTCTACAGCATGAGTTTCAGGACAGCCAGGGCTACACAGAGAAACCCTGTCTCGATTAAATAAATAAGTAAATGGAAGGGAGGGAGGGAAGGATGGAGGGAGGGAAGAAGGAATCAGGTTAAGCAAGCCACCGAGAGCAAACCAGTAAGTAGCTGATCCTCATGACCTCTGTTTCAGTTCTTGCTTCCAAGTCCCTACCTCTGAGTTCCTGTGCTGACTTCTCTCTCTAATGGATTGCAAACTGTAAGTGAAATAAACCTTTTCCTCCCCAGCTTGTTTATGGTCATGGAGTTTATCACAGCCATAGAAAACAAACTAGGATGTGACTTTTAAGAGGCAATTAGGATTAGGTGACATAAGGAGGTTTGTAAATGGAGATTGTGCTTTTGTTTCCCGGCCACTTAGACCTGAATAATGACACAAAAACTATATTAATTACAACACTGTTTGGCCAACAGCTCAGGTCTATTCCTAGCTAGCTCTTACAACTTAAATTCACCCATAATTCTATGTTTAGCCACATGGCTTGGTACCTTTTCTCAGTGAGGCATTCTCATCTTGCTTCTTCTGCATCTGGCTGGTGACTGCCTCTCTGCCCTTCTTCTTCCCAGAATTCTCTTAGTCTGGTTGCCCCACCTATACTTCCTGCCTGGCTACTGGTCAGTCAGTGTTTTATTAAAATAATACAAGTGATAAATCTTTAAAGTGTATAAGAGGATTATCCCACAGCACTTCCCCTTTGTTCTTTTCAAAACAAGAACTCTGAGTCTAATCTCCTTTGTTTGGCTTTTTTCTGACCACTATCCATAACAACTTACAACCAACACTCTAAACAAAGACAAACATCCATAATCCATTTTTTGGAAATGTGGGCATAGCTTTCTAGGCTGCTGATTGGGAACATTGATAATCTTACAGGAACCCAAAGAAAATTTAAGATTATGGTTAAGTCCTGACTGGAGTATTCTTTTTTTTTCTTAAACTTATTTATTAATTATATATACAGGGTTCTTCCTGCATGTATGCCTTCAGGCCAGAAGAGGGCACCAGATCTCATTGCTGATGGTTGTGAGCCTCCATGTGGTTGCTGGGAACTGAACTCAGAACCTCTGGAAGAGCAGCCAGTGCTCCTAACCTCTGAGCCATCTATCCAGCCCCTGACTGGAGTATTCTGTGAGGCTGATCATCACAGTCAGCAGTCTTGAGGCTGTTCCAGATGTAGAACTCAGGGGAAACTTCAACAGAGGTGCTCTGAAACATGGGATCATCTGGGTCATCTGCTCCTATCAGAGATTTTTCAGGGGATCTTCCTTGATCAAACCTGATTTTTCTTAATCCAATATAACATAGCTTTTGACTTAAATTTTTGATGTGGGATTCCCTTCTGTATGCTGTGAAAATATTTTATTGCCATTGGTTAATAAAGAAGTGACTTTGGCCAATGTTAGGGCAGAATAGAACTAGATGGGGAAAACTAAACTTAAAGCTGGGGAAAAAAGGTGGAGTCTAGGAGATGCCATGTAGCTGCCAAAGGAGAAAGATGCCAGAACCTTACTGGTAGGCCACAGCCTCATGGTGATACATAGATTGATAGAAATGGGTTAATTTAAGATGTAAGAGCTAACTAGAAATATGCTTAAGTCATCGGCCAAACAGTATTGCAGTTAATATAGTTTCTGTATAATTATTCAGGTCTGGGCAGCCAGGAAACCAACACACGGTCTCCATTTACAAATGGTGCCCACCATCTAGCATGGATCCATATAAGAACTAAAAAAAAGCTTAAAGAAAAAAAAAAGAGGACTTCTAGACCCACAAAAGTGGGAACAAAGCACAGCTTTTTGGTAGCTGCAGTTTTTTTCAGATAGCCTCTGTCTGTGGGCCACAAGCAGAGGCACAGCTCCTTTAAGAGATGGCTTCCTCACTCAGCATTAGCAGCAAAACCTGCAAAGTTTCTTTAAGAGAAGGCTTCCTGGTTCATGCTGAGAGCATGAATGGATCTGGCTCTTTTGGGAGGTCTGACTATGAAACACTTAAATAGGGATTGTGAGCAGCATGTTAAAATTGCTTAATGGCGATATAGACCCGCTGCATCCCTGGAGCTGGGGCAGTGAGCATGGCTCGCAGAGGCAGTGAACATATCTCCACCATGTTGGATGGGGCAGAGCCAACAGGCAAAGCTTCAGCATTAATTCTAGTCATGCCTGCTTAGCATTAAAAACAAAACAAAACAAAACTCCCCTGGTCAGAAAATGATTACAAATAAACAATAAGACAAATTTAGACAAAAATACTACTGAATGGGTCACAGTGTTGAATAAATGTACATGAGCTTAAGAGAGAGAGAAGAAAGAGTATAGACAGTCATAGATTAAAGGAATAAAGATAATAAAATAAACATTAAAAAGTAATCGAGAAAAAGATAAACCACATTAAGATGGAAAATACACAGAGAGTCAGGATTATGTATATTATTGTGTTTTGTTTGAATTTTTTGACTGCAGAGAGACATTTGATTCCAGGGACTGCTAAGCAAAACCAACATATATATCTTAAAGGTATCTTGACTTCAAAATTTGGGTCTAAGGATGTGTTAGTTTGGAAGTTCTGCTTTTGTTTCCACAGAAGATGAAAACCTGTGGATTCCTTTCAGACTAATGTGTGGAACAAACCCCCCTGAAAGGTCTCCATGAACTCTAAAAGTACTTTGCCCAACAAATGGTAGGAAGCAGTTTGGAGAAAACTATACCCAAATTCCCAAAATGATTGTTTATAAATGTTGGCTTTCATTCAAAGGGTGATATGATCTAAAACTGAATATTTTACATTGGTATGGATCTTGGTCTATTGGTATAAATTTAAGGTCAATTTTGTTACATTGTGTATATGTATTTCTGCTCTTGTTTAAGGTATTGTTTGTGCAGCTCATTTAAAAATGTACTATATAATTGAGAAATACAGATTAGTAGATAGTACTCTATAATAGTCAAACTATAGTCATGTTAGTTAGGTTTTCTAGATGTACAGAAATATATTTCAGATGGATATTTCTTCAAACCTTTCAAAGACCTACAGAATATGGCATTTAAAATGTTTTAAGAACTTAGACTTTTTCAACAATAAAACATGTCTGCTTCTGACAGCACCAACTACTTCAGAGAGATTGATGGACATTGAAGAAACTTGTTATAGAATTAGCCTTCAGTGTGACAAGGGTAGACATTTGGGCAAGAAACTGCTCTTGCCTGGACTGCATGGTGGTATGCTGAATGAACTGGACATGCAGGACCCACAGAAAAGTGACTGCTGAACTTTCCAAAGGATAGCATGGTCCTTCAGTGATATGGGAAGTCCTTTGGTATATGTGTTGCTTTTATTGGCTAATGAATAAAGAAGCTGCTTTTGGTCAATGGCTTAACAGAGTATAGCCAGGTCAGAAAAGATAGAGAGAGTAGGTGGAGTCAGTGAAACGCCATGTAGCCTCCAGAGGGAAAAAATGCCAGCTGCCAGCTGGAACCTTGCCAGTAGGCCATGAACCTTGTGGTAAAATAAAAACTAATAGTAATGGGTTAATTCTAGATGTAAGAGCTAGCTAGCAATACACTAAGTGATTGGCCAAGCAGTGATTTAATTAATACAGTTTCTGTGTGGTTATTTCTGGTCTGAGTAGCTGGGAACAAACAAGTGGTCTCCTACATTCAGGGTTCCTGCTTCACAGAAGAAACTGTCAGACATTCTTCAGGACACAGAGAAAGACAACTGACGAATTCTGACAGTCTAAGGCAGATGGGTCTTCAAATTTCCTGCATCACTGAAAAGTTTGCCAGATTTTTATGGGACTATAGGCTGAAGATGGATACACGAATGTTACGAAAGAACTTTGGGTGACTGTACAGGCAGTGAGATGTCTCTGTTATTTCTAGAACTTTGGAAGTTGCTTACAATGCACTTCCTGTTTGCTTAGGAACTATTATATCCTTCTGGGTTCTTTGATGGAGTTGGAGACAGATAGTTATAATTATAGTTTTCCTTAGTTATGATAAGAGATAAATTAGATATGAAACTTCCCAGATACAAATAGACTAAGTATTGTAAGTGTAATTCTTGCTTGACACCTGTTTTGTTATATGTAATTTTACTATGTTAAAGTTAAAACTTTCCTCTTTATTTAGACAGAAAAAGGGAGATGATGTGGGATTCCCCTTTGTATGCTGTGAATATGTTTTATTACCATTGGTTAATAAAGAAGCTGCTTTGGCCTATGGCAGGGCAGAATAGAACTAGGTGGGGAAAACTAAACTGAATGCTAGGAGAAAGAAGGCAGAGTCTGGGAGATGCCATATAGGTGCCCAAGGAAAAAGATGCTGAAACCTTACCAGTAGGTCACAGCCTTGTAGTGATACATAAATTAATAGAAATGGGTTAGAGATGTAAGAGCTAGCTATAAATTTACCTGAGCCATTGGTCAAACAGTGTTGTAATTAATATAGTTTCTGTGTGATTATTCAGGTTTGGGCAGCCAGGAAACCAATGCACAGTCTCCATTTACAAATTTTAAAGTCCAGGTATTTTCAAAGTATACAGGTTGGATTAATCCAGCAGCATTTATAATCAAATGTCTTTTAGCAGCTTTTGCTCCTTCCTTAGCAGTCACACAATTCAAAGACAACACAGTAATATACAATATACAGAGTCCCTGTGTATTTTCCATCTTTACATGGCTTTTTTCCTATTTCCTATTTATTTTTATTTTTTAATTTTTGGTTTTTTTGAGACAGAGTTTCTCTGTGTGTCTTTGACTGTCTTGGATCTCACTTTGTAGGCCTGGCTGGCCGTGAACTCACAGAGAGCCTCCTGCCTTTGCCTCCCAAGTGCTGGGATTAAAGGTGTGCGCCACCACACCCAACTACTCTGTTTCTTTTTTAAAGGACCTTCTCTATCCTTTTTCTGTTTTCTCTCAACCCTACATATATTTTTAAACACACTGTAAACTGTTTATAGGGTTTTTTTTTGTTTTTGTTTCCATCTGAATCTGTCTTTATTGTATATCTCTATCTTTTTTTCTGAGCACGTGAGTTTTTAATCTGCTAAAAAGCATGGCTAGGATTAAAGCTGCAGCTTTGGTGTCTGGCTCCACCCCATTCCTTAGCTTTTTGGGAGTCTAGGTTCACGGTGGAGGTACTGGCAGGAGCCATATTTATTGTCACCACTCTGGAGAGTTTCTAGGTCCATGCCACCACCAAGAAGCCTGATGTTGACTGCTCACAAACTGCATTGAACTGTTTGGTGGTGGGGGTCTCTTAAAAGAGCTACAAGGTTTTTGAGGCTAAAGCTGAGTCAAGAGTCCTTTCTTAAATGAGCCATACCTCTACTTGCTACCAGCAAACAGAGCCTACCATAGAAAAGACACTTAACAAGAAGCTGCACTTGACTCTGATCTTGTCTGTCTAGAATCCTTTTCTTTTTTTTTTTTTTCAGCTTTCTCAGGCTTTATATGAAAATTCTTGCCAAACATTTGGGCACCATTATGTTTTCATTTCCTGACCACCCAGACCCGAATAATCACACAAAAACTATATTAATTACAACACGGTTTGGCCAACAGCTCAGGCATATTCCTAGCTAGCTCGTCTATCCCACTTCTATTAACCTGTGTATCGCCACGAGGCTGTGGCTTACTGGTAAGGTTCTGGTGTCTTTCTCCTTCAGCAGCTACATGGCATCTCCTTGACTCTACCTACTCTCTCTATATGTCTCTGTTCAGATTTCCCTCCTAGCTTCAGTATGTAAGTCATTGGTCAAAACGGCTTTACATTCATCAACCAATAAAAGCAACACTTATACAGAAGGACATTGAAGTTAGTGACTTTACAAGAGGGAGATCTAAGATAACACACATCATCGTGCGTCAACTATGTTATAACACAGTGACAGGTCCTCACTAGATGCCAAACACAGGCTTAGATTTCCCAGATGATAAATAAATAAAGGCAAATAAACTTGTAACTTTATAAATTATTTGTAGGTGGACATTTCTTTCCAGCCTATTGGTTCCCAAATAACGGACATGGAGCGTTAATATTTATTATAAATGCTCAGCCGATAGCTCAGGCTGGTTACTAACTAGCTCTTACATTTTAGCCCATATTCTTTATTTATGCTCTGCCATGAGGCAGTACCTTTATTAACATGGAACATTCACCTCTTGTTCCCTCTCCATCTGTCTGGCAACTCTAGACTCCACCCTTCTTCCTCCCAGCATTCTCCTGGTCCGACCTTCCCACCCACCCTTATTCTATTCAGCTATTGACCTGTCAGCTTCTCTATTAAACCACTCACAGCAGCATATATTCACACAGTGTAAAGGAATATTCAACAGCCGGTATTCCCTCTCAGTAATTTGTTATAGTGTCAAAAAAGAATTCAGGCAGAAGGGAAGAAGGGCTTGTGGTCCTGGTGTGAGCAGAAGTTTCACTGGCTCAGTTGCAGAATGCAGAGTGACCCGAATATATGGGGGTCTTTGAGGGCATGGCAAAGGAGGTGGAATTTAACTCTGAATTCAGTGAAAAAGTATTGAAGGTTTCAGAAGGACCATGCCTTGTTACTGCATGGTAACTGGATTAGAGAATAGAGGTTTCCAGGTAAGAAACTGCAGTGATAGGTCCAAGTGGCAGCCTGGGACAGGGACCTGGAGACAGTAGTGAGTCAGCTAAGTCCCTGCACACGTGACTTTAGCTCAGTCTGCTAACCATAAACCCCCTCCCTCACGTAAACCCGTTAACAATTAGACCAGCACCTTCAAGGACAAAATATGCTCTTGGAACAATGGCAAGTTGTTCTCTCTAAGTCACCCAAAACAGGACTACATGTAACTGACCGAGAAAGACTTAGATTCAAACCCAAACAGTATGGAAAACCCACCACGAGGCTGAGTCTTTTCTATGGGGCCTCCTGTCCATTTACCCTGCTGTGGTGGGCGGAAGATCACAGTGAAGTCACTGTACACATAAGCCAATCAGAACTTCTCTCCTGCCTCAGAGGGCATTCTCTGAGAGTTTCCTTCCTTGAGAGGTAAACGCCCCCTACGGGGGCGGGGCTTACTAGGTCCAAAAAAGACGCAGTCCTGCTTACTGAGAGGTCAGGCTGCTGTTTCAGCTTCTAGCCTCCCTCCGCTCTGGGGAAGTGGGACTAGAGAACCAGACGCCCACCTCTCAGACATGCAGTTCTCAGGAATCAACACCCTATAGTGGGACACCTCTGGTTCCTAGATATTAACCCCAGTTCCCTTCCCTTAAGGGCCACAAGGCGGGTGCCACAGCCTCCTCACTCTGCTCCTCCTGACACTCCCCTGCAGTTCCCCCCCCCCGCCCCATGCT
This sequence comes from Ondatra zibethicus, assembly GCA_004026605.1. Taxonomy (NCBI): domain Eukaryota; kingdom Metazoa; phylum Chordata; class Mammalia; order Rodentia; family Cricetidae; genus Ondatra; species Ondatra zibethicus. The sequence goes on from PVIU01002898.1 coordinate 9,764, forward strand.
GGGCTGTCCCTGTCCACCACCAGCACGCCCAGCACCTGCATTTCCGCTTCAGGGTAGTGATTGTGCATTTCTGACGTGAAGCTTCCTTAGGACATGCAGGTCCTGCAGAAGTAATATGTAGTTATCGGCCTCTTCTCTTGTCAACCTTCAAATGTCACTTTCCAATGGACAGTGGGGGAAACAACGGACAGTCGGAGACCTTAGTCAAACCAAGGAAGAGCTATTCAGCCTAAGTGCTCCAAAGCCAAGGCACCCGCATGTCTTAAAGTCACACACAGCAAACAGGCATAGATAAAGCTATGTGCAGATTATAAAATATTCACCGTGCACACGGTGATCAGACAGTCAAGGGTGATACCCGTGACTGCCTGCCTCTGCTGACTGAACAGGTGAGGTCCCCATTGACACAGGGAACAGGAGGCTAACGGATTATAAAGAAGATTACATCTGTTGAGTATCCCTAATCCGAGAATCTGAAATGTTTCAAGATCCAAGATCTTTTGAGCATCAGCAGGCCCAAAATTAGAATATTTCACATTTTAGATTTTCATATTAGGGATGGTTAGCCAGTAAAGTATGTAAATAGTACTTCTAAATAGGCCTCCCAATCCGTGAAATCAGAAACACTTCTTGTTCCAGTCCCTTTGGGTGAGGGACATTCAGTCTAGTGGTGGAAGCTCTGGGTGTTAAGGAGAGAAGGTGGTTTTGAGGAGTGTGGTGTGGTTGGCGTGTTCTAGATGGCCAAGTCACAAGCAAGACGGTAGGAGTGGGAACAGGATTGGAACCACTTAGTGTAAGAAATAGGCTCCCACGGAAACTGGGAACCCCTCCCTGCCAGCAGCAAAAAGGTGGGGTCTGGACCTGGAATCTAAACAATCTGTTTATCAGTTCCTAGGCAATGGAGGTCAAAGAAAAGAAGTTACAAATTTCTTAACTAGATAAACTTGGGTCTCTTTAGGCAAATCATTGACGGAGTCACATGCTCTTATTACATTTCCTGTCTACAATTTGCACTCAGGAGGGAGTCCTATTCCGCTCTTGTCAGCTCTGGGTCTATGTGAGGCATGGTGGAGCTGAGGCCTTCTCATCACACCTTAGTCGATTTGATCAGAAATGAAAAGCCCCATTCTTTTTGAAAACAAAAGTTGGTAGTTGCCATGGTTGGTTTGCTGTTTGCCTGTAGAGCAGTGTTTCTCAACCTTCCTAATGCTGTGACCCTTTAATACAGTTCCTTATGTTCCTCATAAAACCATTTACATTGCTACTTCATAACTGTAACTTTGCTACTCTTATGAGTCATAATGTAGATATCTGATATGCAGGATAGTCTTGGGCGATCCCTGGGTCATTCAGCTCAAAGGGGGTCATGAGCCACAGGCTAAGAACCACTGCTTTAGACCATGGCACTATCCCACACAGCATGGGCCCTCTGTGCTTAGTGTGTCTGCTCATGCATCAGGGGGAGGACTCCACATTCCCCTACAGTGAGAGTTTCTCCCAACAGCATCGCATGACACTGTCCCTTCAATGCTTAACATGGATATATATAGCATTTGTATATTCAACCTACTTTTTTGTTTTTGTTATTCACTTGCATTTAATTTGCTTCTGTTTGGTTGGTAGGGTGGGGTGCAGGCATGCCACAGCACCTGCATGGTGGTTAGAGGACAAGTTAAGGGAGCCAGTTTCTCCTTCCACCATTAGGGCTCCATGGTTTGAACTCAGATCATTAGGCTTGGCAGCAAGAGCCTTCGCCCACTGAGCCATCTTGTCAACCATTTAGTCCATGCCTTCTCTCATGAGTCTGACATAGTAGAACAGTCGCAGTAAGTAAGACCCAATATGATGGGAAGGAGAAATACAAATATGGACACTGACATTAAATGCCACTACTTGGTGACAATTAATAGTACACTCACTCATATTAAAATTCCTAGGTCAGTGAACTAAAAAGGTAGAATTTCAAAATTATCCTTAAGTTCCTTAAGATTACACCTGGTGATCCACTTTACGTATTTATGAATGCATTTATTTGTTTGTTTTTTAAATTGTTTTGAGACAAAGCCGATGCCCAGGCTAGCCTTGAACTTGTGACCATCCTGGCTGAGCACACTTGGCTTGATCCACATTTTAGAAAACACTACCAGGAACAAACACCTGATAAACAGGCAATATTGGTTCCCGGGTACCCAGCCCTTATTTTCACCTTCTGACTCGGACAGAAGGAAGTCTGAGCCAGTATAGATCAGCCACAGTGTGGGGCTGAAGGCTCTCTAGTGATTTCCATGTCCTTCCAGTTAACTCTTTTCCTGTTTTCATCCTTTCTTACCAAATAAAGGAAAAGTCCTTTGTTGTTGAACTATGGCATTCCGACTGTGGGCTAACCACCAGGCCCTGGATAGAAACAGAGTCCAATCAACAGTGAAGCCATGAAGAAGGCTCCTTTAATATATGTACTCAAGTACTTAATAGTCTTGAAAGAAAAGGGAAGGGCTTATAAAACCGTGGTCGCCATACCCCTCATGGCCTGGAGAGAAGTCGGGGACAGCAGAACATCATAGAGTGTGGAAGTTAGCCTGACCCGTAAAAGGCATGCCTTTTAAGTGCCTTTTCTTGCCTGTTGATTTCCATGAGAAGTAAGGCCTGAAACACAGATGACATCAGAGCTAGTGGCTCCTCCTACTCCTCGGGAGCACCTGTCAGAACTGCATTTCTCCACGTGGCCCTGTGACCTGTTCTAGTCAAGTGGCATGTGAGGAGTGGCATGTGTCCTCTCTGGGGGTGACCCTTTTAGAGCTGGCACCAGCTCCACCACGTTCCCTCCTCCTCCCCTTGCGGCAGTGGTAGCCTCAGCACAGGCCATGGCTCCATCAACCTGCATCTTTGAATGAAAACAGCTGAAGTGAAGTTTCCCAGGATCAAGGTGGACATGATGCTTGAGAGACAGTCGCTGTCCCAGTCCAGTAGATCTTGGAGCTTAGTCTTGGCCTCCTGGATTTGTATTTGAAAAGACGAGTCCTTGGAGTTAAGCTTTTTAGCCAGATGTTGCAAATCAACCAAACTATGTAGAAAGTAGACTCAACTATGTAGAAAGTGGACTCAGCTAGCAGCAAACAGAACCTAGCGTAGGCACAGGAAGACTGTGCGGTGCTGGGGAACTCAACAGGGACTACTACCCGAGTCACTCCCTCGATGCACCCTGTGTTTTTCTGGGGCCAACTCTCCAGTACAGAATTTTTACAGCTTAGTCAGTTCTTCTCAGCAGCCCTTCCTACCCTGAAGGTGTCCCAGATCTTACCGCTTATTGCATTGTGTTGCCATCTTAAACTATCACGGACAGGTGGCTCATTTGTTAAGAGCATGGACTTGCGCTGCAGAGGACCCAGGTTCGATGCCCAGTACTCATTTGTGTCTTGCCTAGACTACAAACAGGATCTGTATTCCCGACTGGCACACTTTTATCAATTACAGCTTTGACCTTGATTTCTAGATAAGATTAAGATACTTAATCACAGAATTGTCCCCACTTCCTGGTACAACCACTCCAGCCTAAGGCCTTCCTTTTTTGAACAGGACCCCAAACCACGGAACTTTGGGTTTTCTTGCACTGGCTTTTCTTCCTCAGGAAGTAATACCCTGTGGGCTTCAGGTTTGTTCCAGTTGTGTGTATTGGAGACCAGTGGTGGTTTTCTCACTGTCCCTGTGGTTACTGTGTGTGCTTTGTGAGTCTTACTATAACCTCTCAACAGAGGAAGAATGGACATTCAGAGAGATTTTAAAATCCCCTCCAGTGGGGGAAGGGGTGACCGCAGAGATGGCGCACTGATTAAGAGCACTTGCTGCTCTTCCACAGGCCCTGGATTCAGTTCCCCAGCACCCACATGGCAGTTCACATCTGCCTGTAATTCCAGTTTCAGGGGATCTAGTAGTTTTTTGTGGCCTCTGTACAGGGTGTACATACACATAAAACAAAATAAATATTTACATAAAAATGTAATAAATATTAATTTAAAATTTCCCAAAGCCAAAACCTCCCCACTTAGAACTCTTTTCTCATGTCCTTCCTCTGTCTTGTCGCATTCTTTTGTCAGACACTTATTGGGTTCACACACACACACACACACACACATCTTCCCTGCTTTAGACAGAAGTCTCGCTATGTAGTCCCGGCTGTTCTCGAACTCGCCAAGGCGATCCGCGTGCGACTCCCGAGACGCTTCAGTGAAACCCAGTTCCTATCCAGAAACACTTGGCAGAACCTGCGGGGAGCTGCTGGATCACCCAACCTGCCGGGTTGTTGGGGGAGAAGAATCAGCCTGGCCTCCGGGGGCGGGCGCAAGAGAGTGACACTATGCTAGTCCAATCCCAGAGGGGGCACTGGCCTCGGGATCCAATCGCAAGCGAGCTAGGGAAGGGTGACAGCTCGGGCCGAAGATTACCATCTGCTGGCTCGGGTGATGATGCTCGGCTGCCGAGTCACCACCAGGACCCAAAGACCGAGACTGCGGCGGCTTAGGGAGCAGCCGGGACTGAGTCCGGGGCCCCACTAGAGACCGGGAGGTGCGCTTATCTTGCTTTGCCTTCAAATAGGACCCGTTCCAAGGACGTCCCTCTGTTGTCGTCCAGCTCCAACTCGTTGTCCCCAGGTAGGGGGCCGCACTGGAAAGCCGGGGACGCTGCGCCCCACACGGGTAACTGAAAACACAGTCCTGAAACCGGTTCTACCTGAGCCTAGCCAGGCAGGAAGACTGTAACCGTGGGCTGAGTTTAAAAAACGAAAACAGAAGCTCCCCTTCCGATCGGTAGCTGCTTTTCGCAAGGCCCTTAATCCGCAGCCAAATAACAACAGTTGCGTAACCTCCGGGTTCCCAAGGAACTGCATTGTTTACCTAGTGGGAACCAGCTGGTGCTTTTCGGCGCAGCACTGTGCGCATTGACTAAGCAGAGCCGGGGAAGAACTAAGTCCTGAGAGAACTTAGTTCGCTCCTTGGAGAAGAACCCGGAACCCTCTCCCGGCAAGGGCACTCTCGGAAATCTGGAACTCTTTGCTTACTCACGTTTATGACACATTATTCCAACTTCCCCATCTTTGAGAATTTAGCCTCTGGGATAAGGAATCAACTGATGAGTTCTCTCCCTTGTTCCCCTTCCTCCCTCTAACAAACAGACTCCATCTGCCCACCTGAGCAATATGAAGATTTCATTCATCGAGCCCGCCATTCTCCTAAACGCGTTTGCTATGACCCTGAATGTCCCGCTGACAGCGCAGTACGTGTACCGGAGGATATGGGAAGAAACCGGTAACTACACATTTGCTTCTGGTAGCAATGTCTCTGAATGTAAGCAAAACAGAAGCGACCCGATTTTTGCATTCCGGGAGGTAAGAAATGAAAACCTCCCGTCCTGTAGTCAACAGGGAATAGAAACAGGTTCCAAACCAGAGGCTCGCCAGGGATGACAACCCCAGCCCCCAACCCCTGCCGGCTGGGGGGCGGGGGGGTGGGTGGAGGCACACACACCCAAAAAAGCTCAAATCCAGGGCCTTCTCTCGGTTCCCATTTCAGTTAATGGTTCCTCCTAACACCTTTAATGGGCCTCTTTGTAAAATTCCTCGCTGCGTGGGACCAGCTCTTTTCTCTTTAGGAATCTCACTACAACCACATCCACTCTTTGCTGTTCTCCTGAAAACAAATGTCTGAAAAATTGGACCAGGGCCTTTGTCACCCATGGGGGTGGGGCAGCATTTATTGAGGTCAGGAGGCCGGGACACCATATAAGTGTTGAGTCATGTGCCCGCATCTGGACTGGGGAGTGCTCACTTTGACTTTCAGTATCCTGCAAAAGTTTAGCTAGGCATTGTGAGGCCTCCCTCAGTTCTGTATGTTTCTGACAGGAGCTCTGTCATCATTCTGTTGGGGCGGAGGCCGTCTTTGTCAAAAGCCTGCCATGCCCAGGTCCAGAGTGCAACAGGACATCAGGTGTTTTCCTACAGTGTCACGTTTACCAGCTCGGAGCTGCTCTAGTGAGGGATATTTTGCAGAAACAACAGTGGTACTGCTTTCACAGACACCAATGAGAGGAGATCGCTGAGTTGCCTTCCCTCATCCGAGGGTCTCTCTGTGCAGGCAAATGAGTCTGAGGTGGGGACATGGCAGAGGACCCCCAAGAGAAGGCCTGAAGCCACCCAAGCTGCCCCAAGGTATCAGGTAGAAGCTGGATGGGACAAGGTCCAGCTGCTTAGTCAGGCCTGTCCTTACTTCCTCATGCTGGGGGAGGAATTTTTTTGGAACAGAGCATTTCTGACCAGCCATAGGGCCTGCACAGTCATACACAGAAGGGTTCGAGCCTCCTGGAAAGGTTCACCGCCCTCCCCAGAGTCTGCTCGGGAGGCTGGGGAGGGAGGGTTGTGAGTTCAAGGCCAGACTGGGCTACCCTGTCCCAAGGTAACAACAAAGATAAAGGGGAAGGAAGGATAGACAGCTGGCTGGAAGAAACTAAGTTCAAGATCACATGACTATGACATCCAAGTTGGATTCCTCAGCTCTTAAAAAAAAGTTTCAAGATCCATCTCTCCCAGGAGTGAGAAGGTCCCAGGAACTCATCATTTCTGTGTGAGTCAGGGATTTCCTTCGCCCTTCCCCAGGTGACAGGAGCAAGCCCCTTGTTGCATTGGGAGGAGCCTAGTGGAAAAGCACAGACCTGGCTACTGGCCAACCCCTTACCCCCACCCCCCAAATACACTCCTAGAGCAGCATGGTCTCCTTTAGATTTTAGCCAAACTTTCAGTTTGATTGTTTTTTCTTTTCCTTTATTGTTTTGTTTCCAATTGGACTGATATTCGAGAGAGTGTCCTTATTCCAGGTATTGCCCCCAAAGTTGGTGCGCCAAGATCTCCCGTGCTTTCCCTAAGAGTAGGGAACTAGACCTTCCCACAGTTAGCCCTACCCTGCTGCCCACAGCTGAGGCAGGACCAGACAAGAAGGGGGATGATAGCATCACTTTTGCCTAGATCACTTCCTTCTGGACACTTTCCAGATGCTGCCCTTGTATGACTTCTCAGAGAACACCCTCCTCCCTCTCTCTGAATCTGAGAGCCTTGTCCCCTGCTCCGAGCTCCATCTCTAGCAACCAGCTCTGTTGTGTGAGCTTGGCCTCTTGATTTCCAAATGAGGTGGGGCTGGGGGTTTGTGTCGTGGTCATCCTAAAAATAAGGGGCCAGCCCTGGGAGAGGACTAGAAAAACAAAATTTCTTTCTTACCAACCAGCCCCAGTTGTCCATTGTGTGTAAAAGAACACTGAGCATTGCAACAGGGAGCGCTGAACATCTCAGCCATTTGTCTGTCCTTCTTGTCCGAGTCTGTTTCTATGCTGCTGTGATAAAACACTGACCAAAGCCAGGCAGTGGTAGCACACGCCTTTAATCCTAGCACTCAAGAGGCAGAGATAGGTAGATCTCAGTGAGTTCAAGTCCAGCCCGGTCTACAGAGTGAGTTCCAGGGCAGCCAAAGCTACACAGAGAACCCCTGTCTAAAAAAAGCAAACAACAACAAAACAAAAACCACTGATCAAAAAGCAACTTGGAAAAGGAAGGGGTTTATTTGGCTTGCAGGTGAGAGCCCATCATTGAGGCAGGAACCTGGCTGGAGCAGAGACCACTGAGGGAGTCACTCTGTGGTCCCCATGGAGTGCTCAACAGCCTTACACAACTGAGACGGGCTGCCCACAGTGGGCTGGGCCCTACTCTACCACTTAACAATCAGGAAAAATGCCCCTCGGACCTGGTCACAGGCCAATCTGATGGAAGCAGCTCCTCAGCTGAGGTTCCCTCCTCCAAGCTGACTCCAGTTTGTGTCAAGCTGACTGAAGCTGACTCTGGCACATCCCAATAACAGACCCACACATGCCTGTGTGCTAGCATGGAACGTACGATTTTAAGGTTCAGGGTGTGGAGACAAGAAACTTAACTTGGAATGGTGACTCATTGCTGGTAATTCTAGCACCTAGGGTGCAGAGGCAGGAAGATCATGAGTTCAAAGCCAACCTGGGAAAATTAGTAAGACAATCCTGTCTCCCTAATTCAAGGGCTGAGGATGCAGCTTAGTGATAGGTAGCTTACTTGGCATGCACAAGGCCTTGGACTCAATCTTTGTCCCCACAAAATAACTCGTAATAAGCCTTATGGTAGTGAACATCTGTAATCCTGGCACTTGGGAGAGAGAAGCAGAAGGGTTACAAGTTCAAGACCCACTCAGGATATATAAAGATACCTGTCCCAACAAATTAAAAATGAATTAAAGAATAAATTGCACTCTCTCACCTATATTTGGTATTTGAAAGCCTATATTTCAATGACAATCTTATTTTCCAACCTCTGTTTATTAACATACACACATCTATATGTATAAAATCATCTTAGTTAAGGTTGTATTGCTGTAAAGAGACACCATGACCACAGCAACTCTTATAAAGGAAAACATTTAATTGGGACTGGCTTACAGGTCAAAGGTTTAGTCCATTATCCTCGTGGCAGCAAGTAAGGCAGTATGCAGACAGGCGTGGTGCTAAGGAAGTAGCTGAGAGTTCCACATCTGGATCCACAGACAGCAGGAAGAGACAGTGAGCCACTTCTGAATCCTCAAAGCCCACCTCTAGTGACATACTTCTCCAACAAGGCCATACATTATTGAAGAATAATGCCACTCCCTGTGAGTCCATGGGGGCCATTTTCATTCAAACCACCACCACAATACACACACACATACAGAGAGACACACATAATATTGCTGAGACTGGAGAATTACAGCTAGTGGCCACCTCTCTACGGGAACCCTTTCACAGTGGTGGGCACTTTTGGCTAAGAAGTAAAGAAGTGTGTGTGTTTGTCGGGGGGGGGGGTTCTAGCCATGCTTGTTGATTTTTGAGGAAGAAGGAATTTTCCAACCACTCGCTGCACCATTTCCTTGTTACACGAGTACCTCTTGAGAAGTAAATTGGTAACAGGACTCTGCTCTGCAATTTTTTTTAAAAAGATGTCTTGTGTGTGTGTGTGTGTGTGTGTGTGTGTGTGTATGAATGTTTTGTGTTCTGAATGTGTGTTTATGTGCCACATACATGCAGTGCCCTCAGAGTCCGGGAGAGGGCATCAGATCCCCTGAGACTGGAATTACAGATGGTTGTGAGCCACCATGTGGGTGCTGGGAACAGAATCCGGGTCCTCTGAAAGAGCATCCAGTGCTCTGGCCGCTGAGCCATCTGTCCAACCCTATAGCTTGTGCCTTGTGTCCCTATTATGACTCCAGATGGAACTGGGCTTTGAGTTTCTTGTTAAAAGCAGTCTGTTTAAGCATAGGCGGCAGAGGTGGGGGGAGCTGGGGGGACTGGGTGAGGAATAATAGAAGCAAGCGGGAGACAGATTTGGGTGGACCAATATAAAGCAGGACCCCTGCTGGGAAAACCTGTTTGAAAAGTTGGCTAAAAGATGACTTTGTATTTATTTACTCAGGAAATATTTACGCAATGGCTACTGTAAGTACGCAAAGATGTGCACATAGAACAGGCAGGACTGAGCACTGAACGTGGCCCAGGACTGGTGCCAGGCAACTCATATGTCTTTCAAATGTAACCCTCCCAACAGCCTGCAAAGTTAATTTTTATCCCTCCTGTCAGAAGAAGCAGCAACAGACACAATAATTTGATAATATCCTCTACGGCCAGCAAGTGGCAGAGGCCTTATCTTCTTCAGCCATGTGTTTGTTCAGTACCCACCAAGAGCCTGCCTTGTGCCCAGTACTGTTCTCAGAGCTAGTGCCACTGTGTGTAAGAAGGCTCGCTTGTAAGTCTTGCTCCCTATGGATTAGGTTAGAGTGGGGCAGAAAAACAGTTTTTTGTTTGCTTGTTTGTTTTTGGAGACAGGATTTCTCTTGTGTGGCCCTGGCTGTCCTGGAACTTGCTCTGTAGACCAGCCTAGCCTTGAACACAGAGGTCTGCATACCTCTGCCTCCCAAGTGTTGGGATTAAAAGTGTCTCCCAGCTACATTTAATTTTCTTTGTTGTGGCTCATTAATTATCTGACTGCTTTCTGACAACATGGGTTTTTTGCTCTTAACACATGGTATGTCCCATTGTAAAAATGCCACATGCCCTGTGCATGAATTGGACAATACTGAGACATGACACACAAAGTATGTCTTTAAAAGAATTTTTAAATTATTTTTATGTGTATGAATGTTTTGCCTGTATGTATGTATGTGCACCATAAAAAAAAGAAGACATTAGGTCCTCTAGAACTGGAGTTACAGTTATGAGTCACCACATGGGATGATGGGGCACAAACCTGGGTCCTCTGAAAGAGCAGCCAGTGCTCCTAACCACTGAACCGTATTTCCAGCCCCACAGATATCTTTAAATAGCCCCAAGTTCTTCCATCCAGTGGTTGCGTAATGGCTGTCACAGTTCCCCAAGTGTGTGTCCTTGTGCACACATGCCCTTTTGTCTACCATCATTATATTCTCAGTCCACAGACTGCAGCTGTCTTGAGCAAGGCAAGACTTGTCCCCTGGCTCTATCTTATTCCTTCTTTAGTAAACAAAGAAATCGAGTCTCGCTCGTCTGTCTGTGGATGCAGAGACTCAAAGGGGAGTAGAGCTCAGCTTAGCTAGAGTCTACCAAGCAAGTGGGTGTCAACTGTCTGCTTTCCCCCTGTAGCCTAGGCAGGAAGACCCATCCCAGCAAGGGTCATCACCCAGGCTGGAGAGCTGGAGTCAAGATGATCTCTCGGTGCAAATGGTTCACGCGGTAGGGAAGGAAAAATACCATTCTATTGCTAGCCCCAGAGTCTGTGACATGCACACGGCCTTTGTAGGAGCAGACACCCATGCATGCAGTCTTCTCATAGCTTTGAGTCTCTACCACGAGTGGTGTGTAGGTGTCATAACTAAGTGTAGGCATGTGACCTTCTGACATACACTTTATGAACTGCATGAAAACTTAATTGGGTACTGTCCCCCCACCTACCTGAGGCCTCCCACTCACTACCAGAGCGAGATCAAGGAGGCATATACTACCATCTTTTTTTATGGTCATCCTATCTGTAAACACTTTGTCTTTGTCCTTCCAGGAAGTTCAGAAAAAGACATCTCTCTTCAACCTGCAAGTGGAGATAAGTGGGCTAATTCCTGGTCTGGTGTCTACCTTCATGCTTTTATCGAGCAGCGACAACCATGGACGGAAACTCCCCATGGTTCTGTCATCGCTTGGCTCTCTAGGAACCAACGTTTGGTTGTGTGCGCTGTCCTACTTTGACCTTCCCCTCCAGCTTCTGATTGCATCCACCTTCATTGGTGCCCTTTTTGGGAATTACACCACGTTTTGGGGCGCTTGCTTTGCCTACATTGTGGATCAGTGTAAAGAATACAAGCAGAAAATCATTCGAATAGCCGTCCTGGATTTTATGCTCGGAATCGTTACTGGGCTAACGGGCCTGTCGTCTGGCTATTTTATCCGAGAACTGGGCTTTGTGTGGTCTTATTTCATCATTGCCGTAGTTCTTATAGTCAACCTGACCTACATTTCATTTTTCCTCAGTGACCCCATAAAGGAGTCCTCATCTCAGATGGTCACTATGTCCTGTAGCGAAAACCTCAAGGACCTATTTTACCGGACTTACATGCTTTTTAAAAATGGCTCCCGGAAGCGGCAGTCTCTGCTCTGTCTGCTGATTTTTACCGTTGTCATTTATTTTTTTGTGATAATCGGCATTTCCCCAATTTTTACACTTTATGAGCTGGCCTCTCCGCTCTGCTGGGATGAGGTGTACATAGGCTATGGTACAGCTTTGGGCAGTGTCTCCTTCTTGATAAGCTTCCTAGGCATATGGCTTTTTTCTTATTGCTTGGAGGATATTCACATTGCCTTCATTGGCATTCTCACCACCACGCTGGGAATGACGCTGGCTGCCTTCACCAGGACTACGCTCATGATGCTGCTAGGTGAGTTACACACGTGTTTGAGTTTCGTAGGAAGTGGGAGAAGGGGATTACACTTGACACAAAGCTCCCTATGAACCCATTCTATTTCAATTTAAAGCAAATGGCCAGCTTGCCAGAAACCAATAATTAAAACACCAGATTTCCTAAAATGTAACGAATACATGGGATCATCATGATTTTCCAAATCTGCCTATTTGCCAAAAATACGTTCTTGGTGCGAGTCAGTTCTTGAGTGTAGCTTTCACTGAAATGCGTGTTCCTTAGAATGCTGCGTTGGGACAGGTGATGGAGCTGGAATGTGGACTCTTGGTCCAAGGTAGCTGTTTCTACCATGGAGGTGTTAGTCATCGCCGCTTGCTGGAGAAACAGTTTGAAGAATCCGAATTGGCTTGACTTCCTCCTATATTGCTGGGTGACCTTGGCGAGCTCATTCCTCTGAACCCTTTATTCTCTCCTTGTGCGATGGGCACAAGAAAGCTTCATTCAGAAGGTTTTATAACAGGTCTTGAAGAATGAGAAAGCACTCTGCATAGTGCCTCTTAGACAGTAGAAACCACATCCCTGTTTCACAAGACCACATTAAGTCAACACGTGCAAATACTCTGGAAACTGTAAATACAGTATTGCGAGAGCAAATGTCATTATTTTGTGATATGACGAAATATGATTCTATTAAGAAGCGTAAGTTGACGAAATATGATTCTATTAAGAAGCGTAAGTTGACGAAATATGATTCTATTAAGAAGCGTAAGTTGCCGGGCGGTGGTGGTGCACGCCTTTAATCCCAGCACTTGGGAGGCAGAGGCAGGCGGATCTCTGTAAATTCGAGACCAGCTTGGTTTACAGAGTGAGTTCCAGGACAGCTAGGGCTGATACACAGAGAAACCCTGTCTTGAAAAACCGAAAAAAAAAAAAGATAACTTAAAACTAGTGGTGATGGCACATGCCTTTAATCCCAGCATTTGCCAGGCAGAGGCAAGGGGATCTGTGAGTTTGAGGCCAGCCTGGTCTACAAAGGGAGTTCCAGGTAAGCCAGGGCTACATAGTGAGACCTTGTTTCATATATATTTATACATATGATGTGTATACATACACATAATATTTTAATATATACATTAAACATACATTTATCATCTGTGTATATCATGATATATATATACCACATGTATGTGTATATCACAATTTAAGAACAGAGACAATTGTGTTCATGAAGTTTCCAGCCAAAAAATGAACCAACAAAATAATAAAGAGGCAATTTGCCTATAAAGGAATCCTTACAGTAAGGGAATAAGAATGTAAAGTCCAAAGAACAAAAACCATATAAAAGGAGTTGGAATAGTGGCTCAGCGGTTAAGAGCAGGTCCAGCCTGAGGATCAGAGTTCAGTTTCTTGGCTCACAACACCTTAACTCCAGGTTCAGGGGACCTAGAGCCTTCTTCTGGCCACCATGGACATATACATGGGGCACAACACACACACACACACACACACATACACTAATATAAATGAAAATAATAACTATTTTTAAATGGGTAAAAGCTGCTTGGCAGTGGTGGTGCACACCTTTAATTCCAGCACTCAGGAGGCAGAGGCAGGTGAATCTCTGTGAGTTTGAGGCCAGCCTGGTCTACAGAGCGAGTTCCAGGACAGCCAGGGCTGATAGACAGAGAAACCCTGTCTCAAAAAAAAAAAAAAGAGGGTAGAAGCTAATTAGTAGTCAAAAGTTACTAAATAAATTAATTGTTACAGCATTAGAAAAATAGACAAATGGGTCTCATCTAGACCAAATCAGGCAGATTGAAGACACATGAATCAAAACATTCGCGAGTACTATTTGTAGAACCAAAACCAGAATTCTAGAGTAAAGCAAGCTTCAAACTGCCCATCAGTCTGTTAGTTTACTAGGCAAAGCTGCGGGCAACTGGATCTTAGGCCGCTGTGAGTCAGGCTGCTCATAGGAAGAGCTGTTTAGACGAGGGCACCCCGACTTAGCCTAATTTGACTGTTGATCTGGTTGTCTGTTCATCTTACAGTCAGGATACCGTTCTTTTTCACCATGATGCCATTCTCTGTCCTGAGGTCCATGATGTCGAAGGTGGTCCACTCTACTGAACAAGGTGAGTTTGCGTCCGAAGGGCTAGAACAGATGTTTCCCAACTTCAGCCTGTACAGTCGATGCCTGCAGCTTCTGAGCCGCCTACCACCCCCTTTCTGCTGGGCTCTCCTTTGAAGGAAGTGCTAAGCTTTGGTAGGAAAGCTTTTCACTTAGGCAGAGGGGGCCCTGTTTGGGGCCCCTGATTTAGAGGGCTTCTCTGGCTTTGTCTCGGCCAGAAGAAGGGGGGGTCTCGGAGGCAAGGGCTCTCCTCACTGCGAACCTACGGTGCTCCTAAACCCCTAGCTGCACTCTGGCCAGCTGGGCCACTCTGGTTCATGGTGACTGAGTGCCCGGATGATCTTCTTCAGTGGACCATGTCCAGCCCTTGTAGTCTCTCTCCATCAAAGGGGGGTCCAGTGGGTGACTTCATAGGCAGGTCTGCCATGACCTTGGAGTTGTACAGTGCCCGGGTGTCTACACCCAGTTATGAATGGTCCTTTCTGAGTCATACAGCAAGGAAAATCCAACGGGGTGGGATGCTGGCTGGGGACAGCTCTCTCACCATTGCCTGGTTTCTAGAAGGAACTCTTAAAAAGCCTGGGGACTCTGTGTTTCCATCTGGCCTTCCACGGTGTAAAGACACATCACATTCATCCCTAGCCCTTAGTAACATCTAAATACTGCCATCCCTTTATGTCTGACAGGGAAGGTCCCAAAGCCCCTCACAGACAGCAACATTTTGACACACTACAGTGGCATATGTGTAAAATTGCAGTCAGGCTCATTATTTTGCACACTAACGAAAAAAATTCATGAAAATAATTAAAACAGTTTTAAGCTGGATAGCATTTGTATATAATTTAAATATAACCCTTCCCAGGCTTTCCCCATCTCTAGGTGACTCCTAATACCTAAGATGATATAATTTTGTGAATAGTCATTTTGCTGTGTTGACTAGGGAACAATGACAAAGAAGCCTGCATGTGTTTGGCGCCTACCTATAGGTTTGGTGGGTGGAAGGCTGACTCTTTGGGTGTGAAGCCGGCAGGCACAGAGGGCTTCCATGCGTGGGTGATAGTGATCTTCAGTTCCGTTTTTACGCCGGGCCCCAGAAAGGTTTTCTTTTGGGCCTGAGCCTGAGGCCAAGTTGGAAACACAAAGCCAAGGGAATTCCATGGAAGGTAATGCAGAGGAATGGGCAGTGTGGAGGCAGCCAGGCAGGTGGCCCAGACAGACAGGCAGAAAGGAGCTATCCTGACCTAGCTCTCCTCTGTTCCTTTGACCAAGTGCTTCAGCAAGGAAGTTCCCAAATACAGATGGGAGCAGGGGAGACGAGAGCTTCGGGGATGCAGGCAAAGAATCACTACCCAGGGCGTAGATCAGAACAGCTGTTAGTAGATACTGGCTTGTGGTGCTGGCCTCCCTCAGTAGCCTGCAATATCATCAAACTTAGGTACTCACCTGTCTCGTATCTTAGCCTTGTGTGGATGTTCCTGCGTGAGTACTTAAGAACCGCTCCTAATAGCACGTTTGGATTTGTGTCCGTCTGTCAACGCGGAGGAAAACTGTACTTCAATCAGTCTTTAAAATATTATTGGTTCTTGGCCACTTGCAAACTGAAGCTGTGTCTTCTCAAAGCCGTTCACAGACTGCTATAATGGTTATCTAGAGAACACTTAAGAGGAGAAAACTCTGAACAGGTGCCGTGGAGAAACAGACCTTTGCCCTTGGTTTCAGCAGTGGTTTCTTTGACGGAACACCAACAGAATAGCCATAAAAGAAAAATAATGTAGATAAAGGAGCTGAGAGATGGCTCAGTTTGGCTAAGGGCACTGGCTGCTCTCGTAGAGGACCTGGGTTCTGTTCTCAGCATCCACATGGTGGATCTCAACCATCTGTAACTCCAGTGCCAGAGATCCAGTACCCTCTTCTGGCTTCCATGGGCACCAGGCATGCACATGGCGTACACACATAGCTTGCAGGCCAAACATTCATACACATAAAACAAATCTAGAAATCATAATTATCTTGTTCCTACCTCTGAACTCAGAAGTGCCTTAGATAGTGGCGAAATTGCCATAGCTCAGTATATTCCCATTCTTTATTTTTTCTAAACCGTCACTCTGTGCGAATATGATGCACATTAGAGTAATCGGGGGGAGAAGGGTCATACCACAGAGGCCACCAGGCGCCACTCACTCCCTGCAAGCTGAACTCTGATAGTTCAAAGACTTGGGCATAGCTCAGTGGGAGAGCAAATGCTTGAATAACTAGAAGGGAGAGAAGGTAGCATTTTGGTGATGTTTCTGAAATTCCCTGTGCTTCTCACAATCTTGTGTCCGGGACTTGCTGTCTTGTTCTGGCACCGCTCACAAACCCATGGTGAGTATAAATGGGGACACAATAAAACTGGTTTGAGTTGCTTGATTTGTTTTTAAAGTCTAGAAAGTGCACTCATTCAGGTGTATTTAATCCAGCTTATCTCTACAAGTACTTAACACACTGGATTGCCCAGGGAAGTCGAGCAACAAGCTACGCTATTCCATAACAGCATATTGTGTGAGACAGATGGTGTCCGCCCCAACCTATTTATCTCAGAGAATGGATGGATCTCCTGTGCACCAGCAATGTACAGTCTGGTTTTTTGTACTGTAGCACTATTCCTGGGTAGAGCAAGAAACACAAATAATATATTGTAACTAAGCAAGTAGGAAAGTCAGTTAAATTGGCTCCTTGCATCACCATAAATCATGAAGGCAGTACGTGCTACTGGGTGATGGATGAGTATAGAGTCCTGAGTTAAACCTTTATTCATTCCTTTGACAAATGCTTGTTCAATGGCTGTCATGCACCAGGACAACTGGGCCCCGAGGACATCAGGGCAAGCAGAACAGCCGTGTGTATGGGATGGATAGAGCTGTAGCTCAGTCAGGAGACGCATAAATGCCCACACAGTATTTTCTATCCGTAGCTAGATTTCTATCTAATGGGTGACTGGCCTCAAGGCTGTGGGAGGAGACACTGCGGTTTCCAAATGAGTCAGCTGGAGGTGCCTTTGTCAGCTTTTCCCGCAGACGTCAGTGCTCAGCTATTGGGGTGTTCACTGTCTCTCCCATCAAGTCCTCGGCGAGCACCTTGCCTCAGACCCTTCATCTGCAAAATGGATCAGTTGCTTCTCAGGCTGTTGCTGTTGTTGTTGTTTGAGGCAGGTTCTCAAGCTAAAAATGACTTGAATTCTGATTCTCCTGCCTTCACCTCCTGAGTGTTGGGATTACAAGTGAGTGCCACCACACTGGTTTGTGCTGTGCTGGGGAGGGGACCCCGGGGCTTCCTGCATGCTAGACAAGCACTGTGCCATCTGAATTGCATCCCCTTCTCAAGGATGTGAGAAGATGGATCACTCGAGGATCACATGTCATCTCCTGTGGTTATTTCTTCTTTCTTTCTTTCTTTCTTTCTTTCTTTCTTTCTTTCTTTCTTTCTTTCTTTCTTTTTTTATTGGAGCAGAGGCATGCAAGACAGGGTTTCTCTGTGTGTAAGCTTGGCTGTCCTGGAACTTACTCTGTAGACTAGGCTGGCCTTGAACTCAGAGATCTGTCTGCCTCTGTCTCTGCCTCCGGAGGGCAGGGATTAAAGGCATGAGCCACCATGGACCAGCTCTGTGGCTGTTTTCAACAAACAAATTCTCTTGGTTCACTTTTGACTATTGTTTTGTAATTCAGCCTTTTTCTTTTTCTTTCTCCCTCCATACCCCTGCCCCAAACAGGTGCATTGTTTGCTTGCATAGCTTTCTTAGAAACACTTAGTGGAGTCACCGCGACCTCTGCTTACAATGGTATTTATTCAGCTACGGTTGCTTGGTTTCCTGGCTTCATTTTTCTGCTGTCTGCCGGCCTCCTCATCCTCCCAGTCATCAGTTTATGGTAGGTACCTCATGATTTTATCATAAGACATACGGTTAAATGAATCTTCTAACTCTACATGCAAAACAACACAGATTCTTGACATTTGGCCTTGGAGGATGCTTTTCTAGAGAATTGTTGGTCATGAACATACCTGTTAATAATTTGAGAACTTAGAATGAGACAATGTCATTGGCCATTGATAACTGGGGGTGGTGGGCTTAGGTCACAGACATAAGGAAGTCATTTTATGGGCACTCTTAAGAAGAGTATCTTGGGAGCTGGAAAGATGACTCAGTAGTTAAGATCACTGACTCATCTTACAAAGGTCCTGAGTTCAATTCCCAGCAACCACATGGTGACTCACAACCATCCATAATGAGATCTGGTACCCTCTTCTGGCTTGCAGGCATACATGCAGGCAGAACACTGTATACATACATACATACATACATACATACATACATACATACAAGAATAGTATCTTGGGGGTGTAGGACAGAGAACTCATTTATCAATTTAAAAACGCTATACATAATGAGTCAGTGAGGTTTAAAATGCCGGGATATGCCTGTCACACAGAGGTTGTATAATTTATTAAAAGCTGTATATGGGTGGAAATGAGAGAATCTTGGTTACTTATGTCTTTTAACCCCTTCCAAACACTCATTTGATTTTGTAGGGGTGTCAAGTACATTGGCTGGGAAGAGGGAAGCTACACGCTCTTTGCCCCAGAAGAGCCCAGTGAGCACATGTCAGAGTGATGACAGTTGACAGTAACGCACACGTCATATGCACAACTCCGGAAGAACATACACCCCACAGTCAGTATTTCATTAGCAGTTTGTGTCTCAAGGTCCTTTCTCCTAAACCAAGCGAGCTGAGAGGCAGCGCCCGGCTCCGCTGCTTCTGGGGCCGCCCATCACCCTGTGTTCTTCAGTGCAGCAAAGAACAGGCCTCAGAGCCCTCCTCACTTCTTCATGGACCAGACAAAGTGGAGAGTGGAGGAGACCTGGGGAAACCGCAATAAGACTTGAAGCAATAACCTCACTGACAGGCTCCAATCTCTCACGTGGAAACCAAGGAGTCCCAACCTTGGTCTGTCTGTCTGCACAATGGGCTTCTGACTGCTCAGGGATTTTGAAGACTTAATGAAGAATTTTTATGCTGACTGGTCACTGATATGAAAATAATGTTTCAGGCGTTTATAACACTTCCTATACTTGACCTATCAAGGCTCCACTGATGGGTGCAAAAATCCTTGAAGAGAAGTACTTTTTAAAATAGTTTTCACTTCTAATATTTTATTTGGTGACAGTCTTGATGATGTTTTTATATGTAATGGGGGAGTGAGTACAAATTCAGATTATAAATAAAACTGTCTTAAATTCTAAAATTGAGCAGTCAGCTCACTGTGTATAAAGTCAGTCATACCTTGCAGCCTGCTCTCATTCCCTGGCTCGATAGAAGGCTATCATGGTCCACAAACCCTAACTGGGTTTCCTACCTCTGATCGTTCTTAACTTCCTGTCGCCCAGGCCCCACACTGTGCTGCGAGGATGTTTCTGAAACACAGGTCTTTTCTTTTCCAGCTAGAACCCTTCAGCAACTGTTGCTCATAGGAAATAATCAGGCAAGCATGTGACCACAGCCTGGTCCTGCCCCTTCCCATGTCACAACACATTACACCCATACTCAGACCCACCCTCGTCT
The DNA here is from genome assembly GCA_004026605.1 of Ondatra zibethicus. Classification (NCBI taxonomy): domain Eukaryota; kingdom Metazoa; phylum Chordata; class Mammalia; order Rodentia; family Cricetidae; genus Ondatra; species Ondatra zibethicus. Next base: position 29,461 of record PVIU01002898.1, read on the forward strand.
CCTGAATACCACGTCTCCTTTTCACACTGTTTCGTTCGTCCTTTCTCTCACCTTTCACTGAAATGCCACGTGTCAGCCAAAACACTGCGTTCCCTGTACAGCCAGGATTCTCGACATTTGTCCGCCCTCCCGCAAGCTCCTCAGGGCTTCCACGACCTGTTATATAAACAGGAATCCCATCTAGCATTTTCCACTGGAATTTTTTAAAGATTCAATTTATTTTTATGTGTACGAATATTTGACTGCGCGGTATGTCTGTGCGTCATATGCATACAGGGTCCACAGAGTCCAGAAGAGGGCGCTGTGCCATCTGGAACTGGGGTTACAGGTTCAGGTGAGCCATCATGTGGGTGCTAGGACTGAACCCAGGTCCTGTGCAACAGCACCCGGTGCTCTCAACCACTGAGCCATCTCTCCAGCCCAAGATTCTATTTGTCCCCCACCACCACCTGTCTTCTTGAGGACCGGGACAGTCTGCTTGTTGCATGCTCAGTAAATGTTGCAGAACTAAATTTGATGACTACAGCTTCTTTCCTTTTATTTGTAAGAACTGTTTAAAGTTACAACTTTAATGGTTTATGAAGTCACCACTCCCACAGTTACTAAGCTAACCCTGCAAACAGACTGGAAAAAAAAAGTTGGGCTGTGTACCTTTCAAGTTGATTGCCCCTCTTTTCATGGGTTATTCAATACCTTCCATTTTTCTTTTCTTTACTGTGTGTGCAGGTGCATATACATTTGTTTTGTTTGTGCCTGTGGAGGCCACAAGATAGCTGCCGTTCTGGTTTCTCTTTCTTTTTCTTTCTTTCTTTCTTTCCTTCCTTCCTTCCTCCCTTCCTTTTCTTTTCCTTTATTATTATTATTATTATTATTTTTGGAGAATGATCTCTGTAGAATGCGTTACAGCTGTGGAGTTGCAAAGATAGCCTGACTTATCAGGAAGCTAGGCTATACTTAGAGCAGTAATTGGACAGCTCTGGAGGGGTAGAGCCGCAACAGGACAGCTCAGCCCTGGAGGAAAGGTATCCTGACTTATCCGGAAGCCGGGCTACCTAGAGCCACAGTAGGGCAGCTCTGGAGGCTGGAGATGCAATAGGACAACACAGTCCTGGAGGGAAGGTGTCCTGACTTATGGGGAAGCCGGGCTACCTGAAGCTGGGGTGCGGTGGAGGATGGGCTCCCGGCAGGCTATAGCAATCCTGCTCCCCTCCTGGAGAGCGGCTTCAGCTGAGCTCTGCTCTGTTCCCGAGGGAACATGCTACCAGAGCCGTCAGCTTCTTCATCCACCAAAGATGTTACTTCTTCTGCTAACGCTCCGATAAAGGGGAAGCCCCTACAGAAATGTAGCAATTTTCTCTGGCTCAGGCGAAAAGTTCTTACTTTTCTGCTCAGCCTTGCTTAGCCCTTCTTAGGAAGCCTGTCAGCGCATGAAAATCTTCACCCAAGACTCTTTTTTGAGAGGTTTTTTTTTGGGGGGGGGGAGAGTAGTCCAGGAGAGTGGCTGCCTCCCTCAGGGGAGTAAAAGGCAGCCTGCTTCTGAACAGGCAGAGAGGCTTATATAGGGCTTCTTAGGGGCAGAGTTTTTCCAGGGAGAAGAGGGATTGGTTAGTTTTCACTGCTCAGGGATTAGTTAATTCAGTTGGTCAGGGGCAGAAATGGCTCTGATCACAGGGTCAAACAGTGTCTTTCATTGGTTCTTTTTAGCCTTTTGACTCTAATCTTAAGACCAGGGCATATTTCTTTCACTGGCTCTGATTCTAGGGACAAAGTGTGTTTCTTTAGCACTGGTTTCAGTCAGGGCATGTTTCTTTGGTCCTGGGTTCAAGGATAAAGATTTTTTTTTCTCCTGGTTCAGGTCTCAGATCCAGGGTGTGTTTCTCTCACTGGCTCTGGGTTCAGAGCCAGGGTGCTCAGTGATTGGTTGGTTTCCTGCTCCAGTTGGCCCTTCTACCTTACAGTCTCTGTCTGGTCTGTTGCTCTCCAAGGAGCCAGGGCTGGATGGCCAGTTAGTCTCCAACTCCTCAGAGCTGGGATTCCAAGTCACACTGTCAAGCTGGCTTTCTTGATAAGTTCTAAGGGACTGAACTCACGGCTTCCTGTTTGCAAGTCAAGAACTTTTACTGACTGAGCTGTCTCCCCAGCCCCTTTACCAGTCTTTTTTAACTTCTTTATTGATTCTTTGGGAGTTTCACATCATGCACCCCAATTCTGCTCACCTCCCAGTTGCCCTATATCCTCCCCTCACCCCTGTAGCGCACCCCCACAAAAGAAAAAAACAAAGCATGTAAACAAACAAAAACAAAACAAAATCAACAATAAAAACCCAAAACAAAAACAAAACCAACCCCTTCGCTTTTCCTTCTCTCCTACCTCTCCAACACCTCTTCATTCATCCTGCTCCTTTACCGTATTTCAGTTATGGGTAATGACACAGATGCCATCATGTTTTCTATAATCTGAGAAAAAAAAACACTTTTTTTGTTTTTTGAGACAGGGTTTCTCTGTGTCATAGTCCTGGCTGTCCTGGAACTTGTTTTGTAAACCAGCCAGGCTGGCCTCAAACTCACAAGAGAGCCACCTGCCTCTGTCTCCCAAGTGCTATGGGGGAAATAAAAACACTTTATGGTTTACAAAGTCCATCCTCTATCAAGGTATTGTATTCTTAGTAACCCTGTAAAATATATCTTCATTTCCACACGTGACAGACAAGGAAGAGAATTCTTAGGGGCATTTGGACAGACTGTCGTCATTCTACAACAGCAGCCGATGCAGATGGACTGGACGCTGTGGTCATTCTACAACAGCAGCAGGTGCAGACAGACTGGACGCTGTGGTCATTCTACAACAGCAGCAGGTGCAGACAGACTGGACGCTGTGGTCATTCTACAACAGCAGCCTATGCAGACGGACTGGACGCTGTGGTCATTCTACAACAGCAGCCTACACAGACGGGCTGGACACTAAGAAGCATCGTCATCACCAGTGTGTGCACGCTCATATCCAAAACAAGAAATGCACAATGAACAGGAAGAGCCTATGAAAACCACGTCAGCAGGGTTGGGGTGTGCTCAGTGGCAGGGCACTTGCCTACAGGGTACAAGGCCCTGTGTTTGATCCCAACACTGCTGATGGGCAGAAATGCATCCACACTACCCCACCTGTCCTCACCTAGACAGTCTACAGCAACTACCCATTTGAGACTTGACAACTCTCATCTTTATTCTTAAAATTTATTTCTATTGTATGTGAATTGGCGTTTTGCCTGCACATATCTCTGTGAGGGTGTCAGATCCCCAGAATTGGAGTTACAATTTTGAGCCACCATGTGGGTGCTGGGAATTGAACCAGGTCTCTCTGGAAGAGCAGCCAGTTCTGACTGCTGAGCCAGTGCTCTAGCCCCCTACAGGATGATCTTCATATAGTTAAGAGTCAATCAATAGATGCTTGGTTGAACAGAAACCAACTCTGAGTGTAGTGTTTTGAGGCACTCAACTGCTAGCTAGCCCAGCGTCAAAAAGAGATCATGAGTAAGTGCAGCTACCTCCAACATGTCTGTCAGAAGAGGCCATTAATTATGATGCTGAGGTTGGACAGATACAGAAGTGGATGGAATGGGGGACTATACTCAGATAGAAATTCTCATTGAAAGTAGAAGAGTTGGCATAGTGGGTGTTAATGGTGCTGGAAAGCACGAGAGGGTAATGGGGAGAAAGACAAATAGGTTTTCCCATTTATGACTCTAGATTTACATGTGAAAAAGATGAACTGAGGGCTGGAGAGATGGTGCAGAGGTTAAGAGCACTGACTGCTCTTCCAGAGGTTCTGAGTTCAATTCCCAGCAACCACATGATGGCTCACAACCATCTGTAATGAGATACGGAGCCCTCTTCTGGCATGGAGGTGTACATGCAGAAGAAACATTATACATAATAAATAAATAGATCTCTAAAAAGAAAAAAAAAAGGGGTGCTGGAGAGATGGCTCAGTGGTTAAGAGCATTGGTTGTTCTTCCAGAGGTCCCGAGTTCAATTCCCAGCAACCGCATGGTACTTCACAACCACCTGTAATAAGACCTGGTGCCAACTTCTGGTCTGCAGGGACACATGAAGGCAGAACATTGTATACATAATAAATAAATAAATCTTTAAAAAAAAAAAAAGAAAGAAAAAAAGATGAACTATTTGATGAGGCAGGAGGAGGCAAGGTGTGAAGGACTGAACAGGAGCAAAGCACACTGAGGCGCTGTATCAAATGTCATGATCAAATCTACCACCTTAAAAACATACGTTAATAATGCAAATCTTACAAGGAGCAGGGTGGTTAGCACTGGGGAGGCAGAGGCAAGTGGATCTCTGAGTTTGAAGCCAGCCTGGTCTACAGAGAGTTCTAGGATAGCCAGGGCTATACAGAGAAACCCTGTCTCAAAAAATAGGGATTGAAAAGACGGCTCAGTGGTTAAGATGACCTGAGTTCAATTTCCAGCATCCTATGTTCACAACCCCATGGTCACAGCCATCTGTAACTTAGTGCAGGGGATCCAGCGCCCTCTTCTGGCCTCCTCAGGTACTGTACACACATGGTACACATACATACTTACAGGCAAACACTCATACATATAAAACAAAAATCTTTTAAAAAATCTACTAAGTTAGCTCTTTAAGAAAGCTGTCATCTAATATCCACAGTACAACCTGATTATTTAAAGAAATAATATTAAGGCAGGATTGGTCTTTATGGAATCCAGAACTCAAAGGAGAAAAATGCTCCTTTGGTCAGCAGTATAGAAAAGGTGAGCTGTCTCACACCTCCTAAATCGGTTTTTGTCATGGGAGAGGAACATGTTTCCAGGATGACCATCCAACACCCAAATCATAATGTACAACCACTCATGAGCTTTATTCTCCATCGTTTCATCCATCTCTCTACAGCATTATTTTAGCTCAATGGCTTGTTACCTGTGGTCAAAGCCCAAACACATCAATGTCTTGCAGAGACCCAGTCTTACTTTATTACAAGATTCTGAAGCAATTGCTTTAGCTTATTATCAGCTGTTAACCATAACAGCTATTACTGTTGACCTTTTACTTTATAAATTATCAATTAATTTACCTCGTAATAATAACAATTTAATTTGTAAATTAATTACCATAGGTTTGGGAAAAAATAAGAGTTAGGTAATAGTCACTATTTCAGGCATCCAGAGGTTCTGGAACGGGACTCCATGGACCAAGGATTTCTAGATGAGCTTGAAAAGAAATGCCTGTAATCAGAACTGAGCTACAGAACAGAGGAGGGATGGGAGAGGGGGAAGGAGGGAGACAGAGCAATTCCCCTCCCTGCTTTCATGTTCTGGATTATCTCAATTCAGTGGACCCACACTGGAGTCTTGCAATCTACTTTAGAAACTAACCCAGGGCTAACAGGATGGCTCCTCAGATAAAGGTGCTTGGCACCAAGACGACCTGAAGGTCAATCCCAGGGACCCAAATGGTAGGAGAGAGCCAACTCCTACAAGCTGCCCTCTGACCTTCACATAGATGCTGTGGACCACACATAATAAATAGAAATACATTTAAAAGGTATTTTTATTGAGAACTTCATACAGTATATTTTGATCAACTTCAACGTCCCCAAACTCCTCCCCAGACCTACTGACTCCACCCTTACCTCCCTACCCAACCAATTTCCGGCTTTTTTATGTTTGCTTTTAAACCCTTTGTGTTGCTCAGCTACTCCTGGAAGTAGGGCCTGACCTGGAGTGTAGTGGTCCTAGCAGAGATCACATGTTTAAAGAAACGCCAATCCTTCTCCCAGCAGCTATCAAATGGCAATAGCTCCTGAGCTAGTGGTGAGGTTGTGCCCACACCCTACGTACCTCCACGCCAGGATCTTGTCTGGCTTACGCATGCACAACCCTGTGCATGCTTCAGAGTTCATGTGCCAACTGAGCTGCTGGGTCTACAAATAGTTTCCGTGAAGTTGCCAGAGGTGGTTGGCATGACCCCCAGTGAAAATAAAGGGTGGGGGGACGACACACACCCACTACACAGGAACTGATTAAAAGGCAGCAAGCATATTTATAGTTCTGAAGGCAGGAGTGAAAAGTGTCCAAGGGAAATGCTGCTTGCCAAACCCCAATTTCACGGTTTAAAATCCCAACTCTTGTTGCACCCCTATTTTGTATGCTTCTCCTTTATCCCTAGTATTATGAATTTTAATCAAATACGGATACAGCGATCAAAGCTTGGAGTCCTCCCTACCCCAACCTCAATTCCCTGAGGGGAAGGGGCTGTGAGTTAATAATGAGCTTCCATGGAAACCCCTCAGGAGCTACTGATTCTCTCAGCCTCTTCTACCTGGCTGTTCATATGTCTTTAAGGATACCCTTGTCAACAAATGACAGTGTCGTGAGCTATGCTCGCGAATCACTGATCCTGATTCAATGAGGGGACATAGGAAACCATCCGTAACCAGTCTGTCATTAGCACAACGCACAACAGAGAACTCAGGATCAATGCCTGAGTCCTGACTCGGAGGTAGTGCTGTAGGACAGAATCCTACCTGGCTCTAACTCCTGTAGACAGTCAAAAGAGAGTGGAGTAACAGGACAGCCAGTGCTGGAGAATCACTTGCTGTTGCAAGTACTGAGAGGTATTCAGAGCCCTTTTCCAGCAGATCTGGAAGCTTCCTGTAAAGGACCTCGAACGTGAAGAAGCAAACTGGTAATGGAGAACATTAAACTGTTCTCCAACACCATCAGAGAGCATCTAAAAGGAAAACTGCAGAGGGATGTGCACATTTCAGGAGCCCAAATGATTTCCCAACTGCCAACAAGCACCGCGGGCTCGAGGATTAGGAAGCACCAGTAGATTTTGCTTCTCAGCTTTAGGCTTTTCATTAGCAGCTTTCTTAGGACACTGAAGGCTATTTTAATATAAATGAGCCTCACACTGCCGAGGGGAGTCAGGAGGTGGGGGTGGTGCACACCTTTAATCCTAGCATTCAGAAGGCAGGTGGATCTTTGAGTTCAAGGCCAGCCTGGTCCATGCAGTGAGTTCCAGGACAGCCAGAGCTACACAGAGAAACCTTGTCTCGAAAACAAAACAAAAATAAAGAACAAGACATCCTTAGTCAGGTGTGATAGTGTATGCCTTTAATCCCAGTACCTGGGAGGCAGAGACTGGAGGATCCCTGTGAACTTGAGGCTAGCCTGGTCTACACAGTGAGTTCCAAGCCAGCCTGAGCTAGATAACAGAGACTCTGCCTCAAAACAAAAAACAATCTAAAAACAAAAACCCCTAAAGATGGTTATCTAAAATCAAGTTTACAGAAGAGGAGAAAGCAGGCTTAGCTGCAAACTGTGGAATTTGAAATGTTTAGTAGAAACAAATATGCAGAACCCAGGAACCTGGGCTTTGCTGTAACCTCATAGCTCAGAAACCACCTCTCGGCTTTACTCACAACCCAAAACTAAAGACCCACACACACATACTTCCAAGTGACCAAGCGGTCTCGTCAGTACTTTAATGTTGTGTATGCCAGACTGCAGCGGAGGCAGCTACAGATGCACTGCTGTGTTCCTGCACGGCACCCGCATCACAGCAAGCCCAGCTTATGTTCCACCATCAGGTGTGGCTCTCCCATCAGCTCACTCTGTGACGGATCTGGAGAGAAACAAAAACAAGCACAGGAATGACTCTTCAGACACAGACTGTAAGTTCAGGGGCCATCGTATGAGAACCCGAGACATTCAAAAACACCCCAATGTGACGATAAGCAGGCTGTCTGAGGCTGGAGCGCAGAAGTGACTGCAAAGGGGCCAAGGGAACTTGGGGTGAGCAGTAAAACAATTCTGCATCTTGACTGAGGGGACCCAGCTACACACATCTGTAGAGAACTGTCCACTTACAAATGGATGCATCCAAGAACATATCAGTCAGATACAATATAGGTGACTCAAGAAAAAGAACATGGGGTTGGAGACATGGTTCAGCAGTTAAAAGTGCTAGCTGCCCTTCTAGAGGACCCAGGTTCGAATCCCAGCACCCACATGATAGCTCAGAACTGTTGGTAAATCCAGTAGCAAGAGACCTGGCACCCTCCTCACACAGACATACGTGCAGGCAAAACACCAATGCACGTGAAAGCTTTTTGTTGAGACAGGGTTTCTATATGTAGCCCTAGCTGTCCTGGAACTCACTCTGTAGACCAGGCTGGCCAATCTCCTGACATTGCCTCCCTAGCACTGAGATTAAAGGTGTGTACCACCACCGCCCAGCTATAAGTAAATCTTTAAAAAAAAAAAAAAAAGTTTTTTTTCCAAAGTTCTGATGTTTCCAATGGCTTCTCACCTAAGAAGAATTCACATTGCAAAAACATTTTTAAATGATTTATTTTTACTTTATGCGCATTGCTATTATGCCTGCATGTATGTCTGTGTGAGGGTGTCAGATGCCCTATAACTGCCATGTGGGTGCTGAGAACTGAACTCCAGTCCTCTGGAAGAGCAAGCAGTCAGTGCTCTTAACCACTGAGCCCTTCTCTAGCCTCTGCAAAAACATTTTATCTTTTCTATTTCCTGCCCCATCACAGTCATACAAACAGAAATCAGAATTCCAAAGCAAGAACATCTTAAACCCACCACCTAGTGTTAAAGACTAGAAAGCTGAATTGGACTGTGGTAAGACACCAAAAGCCTTTGATGGGTCCCGTCAACAGGAGCTCCCTGGCAAGTCTCTGCCCTCTCAACACTGACCGAGCCCAACACAATGGCTCACTGGACTTCTGCTGTGTCCACCACCAAGTGGCAGTAAGATAAATACAGTGCAGGTTTCTCCACCTCCCCTGCACTGCTGGGGTGGACCAGGCATAGGCTGTGCACAGGGCAGGTCTGGAAGAAGCAAAAATTGCTGCATGCATGGCTCCTACTCAGAAGTTACCCATCTCAGCCACAGTACCATTCCTGGGGAACGTGGGGAAGAGCACAGGCTCTTCCTTCCTCCTCACTTCCCACCTCCGCACTCAGATTGCTGGACGGGGTGTGAAACGGTACAGGACATTTGTATCCAACTCCTCTGTTATCTGAAAACCAGTCCCACAGATGCACGTGCGCACACACACACAGGCACTCTCTCTCTCTCTCTCTCTCTCACACACACACACACACACACACACACTCACATGCCAATGGAGTGCCCAAGGACAGGACCGACATCAGGAGTAGAGTAGATGATAAGGAGACTGAAATGCACAATCTCAGAACAACAAGCTGCCCGGAGTGATTACCGTGAAATCCATCTTAGGGCTGTGAATAAACACAAATGACTCCAACCAGCCTTGATTCCCCCGGGGGACAATGACTCTGCTGGCTGCGATCCCCTTGTATAGTACAGGGGGGTCCATAGTGTTGGGCGTCACTCACCGTTAAGAATATCCTCAAAACCAATGGTCTCATCATTGCCCCGCAGAATATCCAGTGACAGGTTTGAGCTTGGAAGGAATGGAAGACGCTGAACCTGGGGGAGAAGAGAAAAGGGCGGCGTTAGAAAAATCGAGGGGAAAGGCAGACTGTGTGCTATAATCCCATGCTCTTCCATGCTTTATTTGAAAAATTCACAAAACTAAGTAAAACTGCAGTTTTGCCAGTGGGGAAAAAATAATTCAGTTTAGGTACAGACCAAGATTTAAAGTGTGTTGGCATTGGAACAGTAACTTTTACTAACTTAACTAACTCTTCACGTCTGCCTATGTTTACGACCACTAACTAACCCTTCACGTCTGCCTGTGCTTTAGGGTATTGCTTCTGTGTGTGTGTGTGTGTGTGTGGGTCACATACTGTGTAACTGTTGTGGGGTATTTGTACACGGTATGAAGATGTATTGCTGTGATTGGTGTAATAAAAAGCTGAAGGGCCAATAGCTCAACAGGAGGTATCAGACAGAGAGAGCTCTGGGAAGAAGAAAGGAGTCGCCAGCTGGACAAAGAGGAAGCAGGACATGCAGGAGGAGAGGTAGAAGCCACAAGCCACAGGGCAGTACGTAGATGGACAGAAAAGGGTTAATTTAAGTTATAAGAGCTAGTTACAAACAAGCTAAGCTAAGGTCAAGCTTCCATAATTAATAAGAAGCCTCCATGTCGTTATCTGGGAGCAGGCTAGCAGGAAAGACTCATTCCACGTGATGAAAAGCAAAGCAAACTCCCAGAGCTGAACACACCACCTCACTTGAGCACAGGGAGACCAGGTTTCTGAGGAATCCCAGGTGAGCAAGCATCGCTCCACTGAGCAAAGGACACCTCACTTCTATGTTGTTCTGCACTGCTTAGAATAAAGGTAAAACACAACCTTTTCAAATGCAGTGGTAACCAACAATGCAGACCAAGCTCACTTATAAGGCTTTTAAATCAGTGTCCTTCAGCCAATGTAACCTCTTTTGCCAAGCCCTAAAGGCAGGTAGACTGGCAACCAAGTGAGGCATCAGCGAAGCACAGGCTGTGCAGGCAGGAACATCTGGATTCACATTCTGACTGTGTGACCCAATCACACAGCTTTGTGTGAGTCACCATCTGAGGGAGTGGACACAGACAGGGTGTGCTACACAGCCTGCACGTGACAACCACTGCCACAGCCGGCGCTCAGCACACCTAACCGTGCACAACCTGCACACGGCAACCACTGCCACAGCCGGCACTCAGCACACTCAACCACACACAGCCTGCACACGGCAACCGCTGCTACAGTCAGTGCTCAGCACACTCAAAAGTGACCAAACTCAGTTTTCAGTCCTGCTGCAGATCATTTTACACTTTACCAAGAGTATGAGGTAGTCAGCAACTAATGATGCAGAGACAGTTATGGGGAGACCTACCCTTACCATTTAGACTGACTAAGGTATTCTCAATTGCCAACAGACTAAGGTGTTACTTGATCTTTACAATGTGAAAAACTTTCTCCAGTTGTCATTCAAAATCAAAAAAGAGGAAGCATGGAAAGAGGAGGAAACAGAAATAGAAACAGGAACCTATAAATGGAGAAGAGAGCAAAGGGTCTGGGAGGCGGTTAAGTCAGGGACAACCGCGAAAGAGCATCCAAAGTGGGGCTTGCAAAATACAAGCAAGGGATCAGGAAAACAAAGAACGGACACTGAGCAAAGCTTTTTGACAAAATGGTAGTAAAAACTCAAGCCATCTATTTTACTAGCAATATGTAACTTACATCAAGGCAGACAGGAAATAGAGGTGCTAACAGTTCTGTGCAAACACTGTTCCGTGGAATCGTCAGGACAGCCCTGTGTTGTTCTCATTGCCTTTCCGTCTCACACCAACAAGGAACTGAGCGATGGCTCAGCAGTGAAGAGCCCGGGCTGCCCTCCCGGGAAACCAGGTTCCCAGCACCAATAGGGAGGCTAAGAAGAGCTTGTAACTCAGTTCCCAGGGGATCTGGCCTCTGCAAACACTACACACATGGTGCATAGACATATATGCAAACACGCATGTGAAATAAGACTAAATAAACCTTAAACAGCAACAAATGTGCTTCAGACTGTTACACTTGAGTTTCGATTAGATGGTATAGCCTATATTCAGACTTGAGCCATTTCATTTAAAGCCACTTTAGAGCCTTATTCTGGTAAAGCAGTACTTAAAATACTTCCAGAACCACCAGCCTATAAAGCCAATGGCATTCATAGCACTGACCGCAAGACTCAAGTTTAACTGGCAAGAGAAAGGAATCCACAGTAGCAGGAAACAAATGTGGGAAGGCCCAAAGCAGGAAGCAAGAAGACAATCCATCAGGCAGATGGGTTTCATCCAGAAGGCAAAGTGAGGTCTGCTTTACAGGCACTCTGGGTGGAGAGCACAGACTGAGGAGCAGGGAGAGAATCACTGCAGGAGAACGCACAGGCAGAGTAAGGACCAGACGTCTGGGGGCGGGAGTGACAAGGCTCTGAGCGAGGCGACCACTGCTTATGCCCCAGTCTGCCTTAGGCAGAAGCCTATTTGCCCGTAAGTCATGAACACTAAGGAGTTATTCTTCATGGGACCATGGGAATTCAAGGTGCCGGGTGGGCCTTCCAACCGAGGACCAGGAGAACTTCTAAAAGTCAATGGTACATGAGAAACGAAGAGGACAGGCAGAAAACAGTGAGGGAGAAGCAGAGCGCACTAACAAAACTAGCACTTCAGCTAACGGACCAAAATAACCACACACAGCGGGAAATGGGTGTCAGAGAGGAAGGGGACACAGGTTTGAGGTCTGCGAACATCACGGGGAAAAGGAAGGAGCTTTGTGTGTCTGATACTACAGTGTTCAAGTGAAACGGGGTGAGAAAATGTCTGCACTGTTTGGGAGCAAACTCCCCATGTGCCGGAGCTGGAAGCCATGGGCACAGAGGAAGAGGAAGCAAAGGAATCGATACAGGAAACAAGGGCTTCCGGCCACTGGACCTGGAGAAGCTGACAAGAGAGGAAAGACATCTGGGTGAGGAGTGGGGCACATTCCTTTAACTGCAGCACACAAGCAGGCACGGGCAGGCAGGTCTCGGAGTGCAAGGCAGGCAAGGTCTACAAAGCGAGTTCCAGGTCAGTTAAGAATTTCACGGTAAATTGAGCTGACTAACTAGGGATTAGTACAATTTTTAAGACAGGATTTGAATATATAGAACTGCCACTGATGAGCCAAAGCAAGAACAAAGAGGAAAGAAAGGTGTCCAAGACAGACAGGGAGTTGTTCCCAGAAGTAGTATGATGCGATGGAACCCTGAACGCGGGCCCTGACAGCTCGCACAGGCAGAAGAGTGTGTGCACACAGCCACTCCTGCGGCAATAGGTTCACCCAGCTGTATATCGACAGGAACCCACAGAGGACAGAGAAACAAAGGCCGACAGCCATTTCCAGACACCGCATCTACACCATGAAGACGCTCTCCATTTAACAACTCTGCCTCTGTGAAGTAGGAAGCGACATGTAGAGAGCCACCATGAAGACACTGGCACACGTGGGGCAGGACACCCACCTGCTGCACCGCCTTGAATTCCATCTGTAACTTCAGGGGAGCAAACAGTCCCTGGATGTTCCTCAGGGTGGAAAAGTTCATCTTGTCTTGGTTGAGCTGGAACTGGAGAAGAGAGAGCAACTCTGACCCGAGTGCTTGTTACGAAGGCACCAGTGCTGCTCTGAAAGCACCATGCTGGTGACGCTAGGCTGAGCCCCACCCACAACTGATATAAAGTGCATTTGCTAATTTCTCCTTGATAAATTCAGAAACATTTATGTCTGTACATCTCCCTGTGTGGTGTACCTATGTGTTCGTGTAGATGTCAGCCTGCAAATGAGGGCAGAGGTCAACACCAGGTCTCTTTTCAATAGTTCCCCACCTTATTTTTTGAGACATGGTTTCTCACTGAGCACAGAGCTCACAATTCAGCTGGGATGGCCAGTGAGCACCGGGGATCTGCCTGTCTCCTCTCCCCCCAACTCCCTCCTCTATACCCAGAATGGTATCCCAAAGGTCTTCTAATATGAACTCAAACCCACACCTCCTTCTACTTTTCTAGCAGAGGATAAAAAGGAAGTCACAGGGAACATACATTTTTTTCTGATAATTCAAGAGGATGGCTGGGCAAAAGTTCATTTTTCACACTAGAAAACCTAAAGGGAGAAAAACAAAATATTTAACAGATTACACATGATTCTCCACCACAGGGTAAGTTGCACGTGTAACTGGAGTTCTGGGCCAAGGGGTGGGCACAGTGGGTGAGCATTAGCAAGCAAGAGGCCTGGGGTACGATCCCCCCAACACCCTCAAAACTGTGATTACACAACAGGAGTGTGCAAGGGAGCTCTCTGGAGGTGAGAACCTTGTTCTCATCATGATGGTGCCAACCAGTACAAGAACAGAAATCTTTGTTAAAACACATAGAACTATGAATGAGAAGACAGCCAGATTAATAATGTGTCTATTATAGACAACGGTACTCAAGATTCCAATTACTAGAGGGGGCTTTCTAGAGATGGATCCTAACTCATGTACTCTGCCTGTAACAAAGAATTGGTAGTAACGGCACTGAAAAACTGTGGCTAGCTATCTTTCCATATTTTTACCAATTACCTATTTCCACTGTTTCATTTTTATTTTGATGTCTTTCCTAGATTCTCATGTAAATCTTCTAATAAAAAAATTTTAATTGTTTTAAAAGAGTTTACTAAGCATGTGTTTATTCTCCCTACCACTTTGATGGGGTGCTCTCCTAGGACAGAATAGTTAAGGCTCTTCAATACGAAGTGTGTCTTTTCTAAAGATGCGTCAAACCACACGCTTAAGGGACCCATAGCTGGATCCAGACCACTGGTCACTGCCATGCTAAGGACTGTCTAAGGCAAGGTCTGGGGGCTGAAAGAAACCCTAGACACTGGGTACTGTCTATGGACAGAACGTCTTCAGAGAGGCAGACCACAAAATCGGCTCTTTGAATGCAGTCTTACTGGCTAATTGGGAAGAAGTAACATTTGATGTGAAAGGAAAAATTCACCAGGACTTGGTTGGCAACTAGCCTATTAATTTTCTTTAAAGATTTATTTATTTTTATTTGATCTGTGAGGGTCTGTCTGCATAAATGTATGTTCCCCTTGTGCATGCCTGGTTCTCACAGAACCAGAAGAGTGTACTTGATTCCCACAAATGGAGTTACAGGTAGTTAGGAGTAAAAACAAGTGCTCTTCCCTGCTTAGCCATCTCTCCAGCCCTCTGCCTAGTAATTTTATAACAAATCAAATTACACCTCCAACTCAAGAGGCAATATTCCACAAATCCCAAAGGGATTATGTATGTGCCCAGACCCAGCACTAGAACACCATTCCATTGCAGAAAAAGTCAACATTCAAATTAAGATGTAAATTCCACTGGGCGGTGGTGGCGCACGCCTTTAATCCCAGCACTCAGGAGGCAGAGACAGGCGAATCTCTGTGAGTTCAAGGCCAGCCTGGTCTACAGAGCTAGTTCCAGGACAGGCTTCAAAAGCTACAGAGAAACCCTGTCTCGAAAAACCAAAAAAAAGAAAAAGTAAATTCCTTACAATTTATGGATGGGTATTTATGGGAAGTCCTATTGATCTTGTCTGACTGAGCAGAAAAGTGATGTGCCAAGGACAGACTACTAGAAACATGTGTCTAAACACAAAGGAAATTACAGATGCAGGCACTACAGGGAGCTGGAAAAGAGAAACAGCGGCAGCCAACACTCACTGCCTGGTAACAGCAGGGACCACTTAAGTGTTTCCAGGGATAATTCCCACAGCAAGGGATGCACTGTTAGTCCTGTCATATCTGAGAACACTGAGACAGTCAATTAAACAACCTGTCAAGAGACACGATTCCAGGGGACAGCAGAGCCGGAACCCAAGCCAGGCAGCTGCAGCTTAACACCCTTTCTCTCTCTCCCCCCTTTTATTTTTTGT
The DNA here is from genome assembly GCA_004026605.1 of Ondatra zibethicus. Taxonomy (NCBI): domain Eukaryota; kingdom Metazoa; phylum Chordata; class Mammalia; order Rodentia; family Cricetidae; genus Ondatra; species Ondatra zibethicus. Next base: position 44,914 of record PVIU01002898.1, read on the forward strand.
TGAAAATAGACTTATTTCATACAATATATTCTGATCAATTCTGATCACCATTTCCCCTCCCCTACATCCTCCCAGGCCCTCCTCAACTCCCCAACCACCCAAATCCACACCTTTTTTTTCTCATTAGAAAACAAACAGGTAGGGGCTGGAGAGATGGCTTAGCGGTTAAGAGCACTGGCTGTTCTTCCAGGGGACCCGAGTTCAATTCCCAGCACCCACATGACAGCTAACAACTGTCTGTAACTCCAGTTTCTGGGGATATGATATCTTCACACCAATCCACATAAAATTAAGTTAAATAAATTATAAAAAAAGAAAACAAACAGGCAAATAATAATAATAAAAAAAACAAACAAATAAACAAACCAGAATAGGACAAAAAAACAAAGAAAAAGCTTAAGGCACACATAGTCACTGAGACAGAAACATTTGTAAACACAGAAATCCCATAAAAACCAGAAATCATAAGATATAAACAAAAAGGCCTGTAAGGTTTGAAGAAAAAAAACAAAAAAACCTCCAAAGTTACGAGTTTGTTTTGTGTTGGCTGTCACCCGCTGGGCATGGAGCTTGCCCTGGCTTGTAGATGCACTCCTACTCCATTGAACAAAACTCCTTTTTCCTTTGCAAGAGGATATCAATTGGAGATAGCTTCTGGGTTAGGGATGGGGGGCTTTGTCTGCTTCCTGTCTCAGCACCGGGACCCAATCCGGCTCAGACCTTGCGCAGGCTTTGTGCTGGCCAGCACAGTCTCTGAGTTCTCATGTGCACCTGTTCTGCTCTGTAGAGAAGGCCTTGTTTCTCTGGCGTACATCACATCTTCTTAAGAGAAACTTGCATGTTCATGTGTGTGCACACAGGTAATGCACAGGTAGGCCAGAAGTTGACATTAAGTGTTTCCTGTGTTGCTCTCCACCTTATATTCCGACGCAGGGTCTCTCACTGAACAACAGATTGTTCAGTGAGATTGGCTAGGTTGACTTGGTTTTTATATGGGTGCCAGGGATCCAAACTCAAGCCACACTTGCCCAGTCTGGGGTCAATCATTTTAACTGCTACATTCTAGTGTATCCCATAGAAAAGTTAAGTATGCCAGCAGTTAGTAACATCAGGAGGTCAATGCCTCTCTGAGTTATGAGCAGTTAAGAATCCTACCAAATCAAGGGCCAGGGCAATCTATCTCAGTGGTGGAGCACTTACCTCCCATTGTATGACATCTTAGGTCCAATCCCCAGAGAATCCTACCAATCATCCCACAGGGTACCATGCACTAGGAGGATGCCCTGCTCTTACTCTGATGAGATTATTATCCCAATGCAAGGACCACGTAGGCCTCTTCCTCTCCACACTCCATCTGAGGAAGTCACTCACTACAACCCAAACTCAATATACATTCACAGCCTTTTAAAAAGACGACCTTGAAAAGAACCCACGTGAAGCACTTCCTTAGCACAAGGCACAGCCACAACTCCCCACATACCCTTTCCGGAGAAGATCATGACTCTCGAAGGGCCCACTGGCTGAGAGCTCTGTAATTGGAATACTGTCCTTCAGCTGCGACCCCAGGCCTCTGGCGTTCTGTAACACAAAGTCAGCACAGCAGTTAAAAGACAGAACGCAGATAAAGACCGCACCCTCAGGGAGCCCGGGATCTACACAGACAGAGCCTGAAGTAGTGGCAGCCATCCCACAGGGTACAGTGAGCAATACCACATTTGGGGAAAGAAGGACTCTTGCTCTGACTTTTGAATGTGCCAGTAGGGAAAGCGTTTTATGAAAAAAATAACATAAAGACATGAGCATACAAACAAACTACAACCAGTCTGAGACGACCGACTAACATATTAATGAAGTGGCAAAATTCAAAGATGGATAGTCTCACACACACACACACACACACACAAAACACCTGAGTTCTGCCCTAAAATTGACAGTCTTGGAAGGTTTATGGTAAGGCCAACCAGATTCACTTCACAGAGACCTCCCTTAGTTTAAAGCAATGTTTAACACACGGTAAAGGCCGAGGACAGAACACTGGGGAACACCAATCCTTAAGGACAGATCTATGAACAACAATAAAAGACAAGGAATTAAGGCATGACACCTAGGAAAATGAGGTCATAGGAACTAAAGAGAGGTGTGGGGGGTTACTATAAGTAAAAATAAACGCAGCTAACTGAGATGTCGTGAAAAGCTAAAAGCAGAGCCTCTGGAACTGATACACTGTCGCCTACAGCTAACATCACTATCTGCTCAGGTACAGAGAACTGCAAGCCTGTGGGTGACCTGGTGTCTAACACTAGTCTAGAACCAACTATTCTGAGAACGCAACTTTTTGATAGATTTCGTTCATGGGGGGGATATGTCACTAGTAACCCCTGGGTCTTGCTTGAGCCTCACCAATTTTCCAATTCTGCATAGCAAGGCTTCCCTAAAAAATATAACCTTGAGGGGCAGTGGTGGGACACACCTTTAATCCCAGCACTCGGGAGGCAGAGGCAGGCAGATCTCTGTGAGTTCGAGGCCAGTCTGGTCTACAAGAGTGAGTTCCAGGACAGGCTCCAAAGCCACAGAGAAACCCTGTCTTGAAAAACAAAACACAACCTCACCACCAAACTGCTAAAGACCTCTTTTATGCTTCATTAACATCTGCTTTATTTCATCCAGGGTCCTGAGTCTGCAAATTAAGAGCCTACACTGTGCCCATCCCTTCTCACAGGAAGCCGTGGTGGATCAGGACGAGAACCTGTAATCTAGCATAGATTGTCACCTACTCTGTGGCTTCCAGGACTGGACCCATGTGATGCTTTCCCAATGCTAATTGACATCACCACTCTACATTCCTCCTGCGGACTGCTTTACTGAAAAGTGACAACGGAGAGTTCTCTATGCACTCTAGTATTGCTGTCCCCATCTTTCCGATGTCCTGGAAAATATCAGGACTCTGCAAGGTCCTACTAGTACAGTGTCAGATAAAAGTCAGTCTACAAAGATCTAAAACCATTCTCTTTTCAGTGTTTCTCACACTCCTTTACAACAGTTAGCGGTATTTGCTAACACAAGCTTTCTGGGTGTGGTCAGGAGGGCGGCAAGGAGTGCTTGTATCAGGTCTGCGCCACGGTGACTCAGGAGTCTGCTCAAGAAGAAACAGAAAGTGGGAAAGGAGGAGAGGCCAGAAGGGGGAGAGAGGGAGTTCAAATACTAACCAATACAGACAAACTGCGCCCCAACTCATGGCACAGGGAGAGATGTTTGTAAACCCAGGCAGAGTTGTATAAATGCGACCTGCGGTCGTGAGCAGAGCTTGGGGCTGGAGGCTCCAGTCACCCCGAGGGAGAGGGGAACACCCACACGAGGCTCGGCTTTCAGACGTGCCCTGTGCGTCCGCGCCACTACCGGGAAGGGGAGCGCAGGCCTGGGAGGCCCCGGGGACCGAAGCGCGCGGTCCTACGGGAACCAGCACCACACGAGAGCGTGCAGCCCGAGTCATGCCCACGCTAGACTCCCTTCGGGAGCGCGTAGCCAGGATCATCCTCGAACCAGACACCCGCCGGGACCGCGCAGCCGTGATCGTGCCCGCGCCACCGACACCCGCCGCGATCACAGCCATTCGCGCTCACTCACCATCTTGGAAACTTCTCGGCACAAACCTCTAAACCCGCTACAGTCAGCCGGCCAAGCTGCTCACTTCCGTTTCCGGGGCCGAGCCCCCCACATCCGCCGGAAGTGCGTCCGTCCGGCCAGGAAGGAAAGAGGGCGTGGGAGGAGTAGGGAGTCTTTCTGTGCCGGGGCTCCCACGCTTGCGACCCCGGGGGAGCGACGGTCAAGGGCGCAGGTTGTGTGTGCGCTGGGCCTGGACTCGCGTGGACGGTTTTAGATAGGCGCGTGCTGATGCATAGACTTTCCATAGGCTACGCAAAGAGGTCTGTGGCTCGATTTGCATGAAGTTCTGCTGGTAAAGCAAAACTCGGGCAAGGGGCTTCTACATTTTTGTAAATCGAAGATCCAAGGCGTGGTGTGTGTGTAGGACTCAAAGAAAGGAGCAAGCTAACTTGGTCACTGAGCTACAACCGCAGGCGGACTCCAAGGGTTATGGTGTGGGTGTTATCAAACTTGGGGAGGATAGGGGGTCATAACCTTTGTCCCAAGTCAGGTCCGGCCACCCGACCTCAATAAGCCAGTTAAAAGCGGAAGGCAGAAAAAAAAAGATGCTTAGTCAATGTGCCCACACTGGGAAGACACAAAGACTTGGAAGCTCACTGGAACTAAATCCTTATTTCAATAAAATGTGTGCGTGTGTAGCAATTTAAGTCAATGTCATCATAGTTAATATATTAGGCTCTGATTGCTGCATACATACTCTCACATCAACATACTGCATATCCCGCATGAGTCATATCCCTACGTCTTTCCATTAAGTTTAAGAATTTCTTAAAACTGTGTTTTGTTTCACCGGATGTGTGTATCATGTATGTGCCGGGTGCCCTCACTGCTTTGTAATGGTTTGCTGTATTTGCCAACACAAGTCTGGGAATCTCCTGGACTTGGAGTTTTAGGTAGATGGTTACGAGCCACCCTGTGGGGTGCTGGGAACTGAAACAAGCCCTCTGTGAGAGCAGCAGGTGCTCCTAATCACCGAGCCATCCCTCCATTTCCCTTGGCTCCCATTTCTAGAGTACACTCCTGCGTGGAGGACAAGGCTGAAGCAGCCTCGCTTTGGGGAGAATGAGGCAGCTGGTCACTTTGGTTCTGTGTGGGGGAGCACAGAGAGATGAAGGCCGCTCTTGTCCCTCCTGCTTCCATCTTGGTATTTCGCCTGAGACCGCCGCCCATGAGATGGTACCTCCCCCATTCAGGGTATGTAAGTTTTAGTTAAACTGTGGAGATGACCTCACAGGTATGCCCAGACTATGTCTCCTAGGTCAGTGGTTCTCAACCTTCCTGATACTTCGACCCTTTAATACAGTTCCTAATGTTGTGGTGACGTCCAACCATAAAATTATTTTGTCGCTTTTTCATAGCTGTATTTTTGCTACTGTTGTGAAGTGTAGTGTAGCTATCTGATATGTGACTCGCTCAATGGGGTTGTGATTAACCATCCTGGGGATGGATGGGCTTCCTGGTTAAGAGCACTTGCTACACTTCCAAAAGACCCAGGTTCATTTCCCATCACCCCTATCAGTGGCTCACAGCCACCTGTAGCTCCAGCTCCGGGGATTTAATACTCTCTTATAGCCTTGGCAGGCACTAAACTTGGGGATGCAGACACATACACATGAATAAAAATCCAATTTTAAGATGGCTAACCACAATACCAGTATTGCTTTGATCCACGAACTCTTCATTAAGTGTTCACTACACTGCATTTAAAATACCTATTTACATGTCTGTCCCTCCAGGAAAATTCTAGATTCTTATATGTGTTAGGAAAAATCTTACGAAGAGCCTCTCCGCCGACACAAAATAACCCCAATTAAACCAGATTAGACCACGTCAAAAATGCCGCATTTAATAAATGCAGCACTCTCACATGGCTGGGAACATGGGGGTGGGAGGCCAGAGAGGAAGAGCACACACACAAAACCCAAAACCACGTTTAGTGCTCCATTGGTGCCCCTAGGATGACGGCCAGGGGCTGGGGTGACACCCCAACTTAGTATGACAATATGTATAAGGAAATTCCTTTTCCTCTTTATAGTTTCATTGTCTAGTACTAAAAGAAAAAAAAATCAGTCAAGCAGTGGTGGCACATGCCTTTAATCCCAGCACTCGAGAGGCAGGGGTAAGCCGATCTCTGTGAGTTCTAGGCCATTCCAGGATAGCCAGAGCTGTTATGCAGAGAAACCCTGTCTCAAACAAACAAACAAACAAAAAAACTCAGCAAATATCAGGCCTGAATCTATAATCTATATCACTCTGTCTGAGTAGTCATTAAATGACTATTTATGTTTTTGAAACAGGGTTTTAGTAGCCCACACTGCCCACAAGCTCACTATGAACGAGTGTGTACTCTTAATCCAGTCTCTGTCTCCTGAATCTGGGATTACAGGCATGGGTCATGGCACCCTAAAAAAATGTTTTTTAACATTTTTAGTTTTAGCTAAGGCGGGAGAAATGAATGATGCCATGGGCCACGTGGTACCCACTGCTGCTTGACAAGATCCCAGAATTTTGACATTGCAGGCCGCGCTTCTCCAGCAGCTCTTTACTTTCATTTTCAATGACCCTCATTTCCCTTTGGTAAAGGATAAGAATGTGTACAACGATAGCCTCTCTAAACAAAATAATTTTTTGAAAAAAAAAATATCCCCACTGCCGCAGAAGCAGGAATCCCACTGTGCCCTCCTAATCACACCAAGAACAGGAAAGTTGGTGATTTCCTAGGCACACCTGATCCCAAGGATGAAATGCCTACAGTTCTGATCCAGAGACTTGAGGCCATTAAAGGCAAGACTTTAGTTAATAGATGTAGAGAAATCAGGATGATAAGGCAAGACTAAGATATCAGGACCTTCCCTTTGAGAGCATTGTAAGGAGAACAGGCCCATATAGTAAGAATAAGTAAGAAATTAAATAGTGTAGTGTCTGCCCCCCAGAAGTCCTTTTCCCAAGGTCAGGCAGGCGTTCGGATAAGGGTCTCCACTTAAGGGAAGTTCCTGTTTGTTAAAGCAGCCCTTCTCTTTTTCTCTGGCAAGAGCAATTTAAGGTCCTTTCATTAACAGCTGGTGCCTATTGTCAAGGTCAAGGTTAGTTGATCTCACAGTCCCTGATTTCACCCGCCCCTTTTCTCCCATTTAATCCTGTGTGCAATAAAAGGTACAGACTTTTTTTCCCATTAAATGCTGCTGGCCCTCATCCTGATTCACCCTCAGATTGTGTCCTTGTGGTAACCCCCTCCATCCCCAACTCCCACCACCCACCAACTCCACACATCCTCTTTGGGACCTGAATCCCCCAAAGCAGGTCTTTGACAGGATGACCCTGTAGTTAAGAGCACTGGCTAACTCTTTCCAAAGATCTGTGTTCATATTCTAGCACCTACCTGGTGGCTCACAAACATCAATAACTCCAGTTCCAGAGGAGATGACGCCCTCTTTTGGCCACTACAGGCACTGCAAACATGGTGCAGAACACAAATGCAGGCCAAACACCCAAACACAACTTTTTTTTTCTCCTTTGGCCTTTTAGATTTTTGTTGGCCCCAAAGTCAGTTTTATTGAGAATCCATTCATTATTTATGTAGTTTTTCTTTTTTTCCATGATATTTATTGAGCTCTACATTTTTCTCTGCTCCCCTCCCTGCCTCTCCCCTCCCCGCTTCAATCCTTCCCCAAGATCCCCATGATCCCAATTTACTCAGGAGATCTTGTCTTTTTATACTTTCTACTTTCCATGTAGAGTAAATCTATGTAATTCTCTCTTAGTGTCCATATTGTTGTCTAAGTTCTCTGGGATTGTGGTTTGTAGGCTGGCTTTCTTTGCCTTATGTTTAAAAACCACCTATGAGTGAGTACATGTGATAATTGTCTTTCTGTGTCTGGGTTACATTGCTCAAAATAATGTTTTCTAGCTCCATCCATTTTCCTGCAAAATTCAAGCTGTCGTTATTTTTTTCTGCTTTGTAGTACTCCATTGTGTAAATGTACCACATTTTTCTTATCCATTCTTCGATCGAGGGGCATTTAGGTTGTTTCCAGTTTCTGGCTATGACAAACAAAGCTGCTATGAACATAGTTGAGCACATGTCCTTGTGGCACGATTGAGCATCCTTTGGATATATACCTAAAAGTGGTATTATTGGGTCTTGAGGAAGGTTGTTTCCTAATTTTCTGAGGAATCGCCACACTGACATCCAAAGGGGTTGTGCCAGCTTGCATTCCCACCAGCAATGCAGAAGTGTTCCCTTTTCCCCACAGCCTCTCCAGCATAAGCTGTCACAATGCAGACCAAACACCCAAACACAACTTGTTTTAAAAAATGTTTAAATTATTTAAAAGCTGCAGTTTTAAGTGTTGTCTTACTGGGTTGAACTGATTGGGAAGGAGAAGATACTAATAAAACCCTCCAGCTCACAGCTCAAAGTAAAGCTGGGTATTGGGAAGAGATACCAGAAGATACAGAAGGACAACAGTATGGACTACTTGCCACGCAAATTATCCCATAACTTCAGAAACAGTATGGCCATGGCTGTGACTATGGATAATACATTTTTCAATTCCCTTTTTCTTTCATTCTTAATCATTTTTAGTTAGCACACAAAGTATAGGTTTCATTGTGTCGTTTTTCACAGTATATAACTACTCTTTCTTCTTTTTTTAAAAATATTTTTATGGTTTATTTAACTTTATTTTATGTGCATTTGGTGTGAAGGTGTCAGATCCCCCAGAACTGGGTTTTCAGACAGTTGTGAGCTGCCATGTGGGTGCTGGGAATTGAACCTGGGTCCTCTGGAAGAGCAGTCAATGCTCTTAACCGCTGAGCCATCTCTCCAGCCCCTATTCTTTCTTCTTATTTGTGCTACCTCCTCTATCCCTCAGGCTTCCATGGTGTTTTGTTTTTTAGGTTTTTTTTTATTAATTAATTAATTTGTTTTACATTCTAACCCCAACCTTCCCTCTCTCTTCTCCTCCCAATCCCTCTCCCGCCTCCCCGCCATCCCACCCCTCCTCTGTATTTCCTCAGAAAGGGGCTGGCCTCCCATAGGCATCAGCAAAAGATGGTGGGCTGGCTCTGGAGAACCTATTTCCCGTGCTGGATTGCCTTGCCCAGTCTGAATACAGGGGGAGGTGCTTTTTCTTACGGCAGCTTGATAGGCCATGGCCTGTGTCATCCCCAAGCTGACCCACAAGGACTGGTATAAATTCTTGTCTCCAGGTCCTTCATGTCATAGTGTCCTCATATCTTACTTTCTGATCATGGCTACACATACCTTTTTCCCCTTCAGTTTATTGTTTGCACGGGCAGATCTAATACTTCTCCTTTACATACCCTACTACCAAATGAATTAGCTCTTATCCTTTGGCTATGAGCCTAGTGATTCCTTAAGTCATTGCCGTTACATGGTGGGCAGTACACAGGACCGTTTTATCACATTGTATTTGGGAAGCAGTCCACTGCGGTATTGGGACGGCAGCTATGAACTCAGGGTCCTTGGGCTTATTTAACATGTCTTTGTTTCCTTACTTCTAGAATGAGACAGTGGTAGCATTTATCTCAGTTACTGGGGGCCAGGAGAGCAGCCTGCACATCACATTCCAGCACTGTGGAAGCTGGCCTGCTGGCAGGAAGCCTCCAGCTTCGCTCCTCACCAAAGCATATGGTGTCTTCAAGCAATGGGCTCTTGTTGTCCAGTTGGTGAACAATCAAGAGAATGGCAAGGACATATAATGTTTGGGGTGCATCTGGAACCTCCTTTTTGAACAATGCATAAAAAGGTATCCCACAGCTGGCACTGGGATTTTTGTTTAATGACCCATGGTTTTTAAGAGCCACCTTATCCAGCCAATGCAGGATATCTCCAAATTCTTTGGGTTTTGTTTTTTAAGCTTATACTTTTTTCCCTTTTTTTCTTTTTTTTTTTAGCTTCTTTAGTAGAATTTTTTTCTTTATTTAAGTAACCTTTTCCCCCATTTTCTTTACATACCAACTAGTTTCTCCTCCCTCCTCTCCTCCTGTCCCCTCCCTTTTCCCATCTATCCCCCCTCCCCATCCACTCCTCTCCCATCTCCATTCAGAAAGGGACAAGCCTCCCATGGGCCTTTTCAGCATCTAATGAGATGATCACGTGTTTTTTCCCCTTTCAGTTTGTTTATATGGTGGATTACATTGACAGATTTTCGTATGTTGAACCAACTCTGCACTTTTTAATTGGCCTACAAGATAATAGGTTTCCATATGGCGTTTTCCTAATCCTCTGTCTTGGTTAACCCTAGCCCCATTCTCTCGTCTCCTCCATCCTCCTACCTCATGCCTATCAAAACATTTTCACCCTAGTATTTTTTCTCTGCTTTCATATTGCCTGTGCTCTGCCACCCCCCCCTTTTAGGCATTCCCCACTCCAATGGCCCCATTCTGGCTTCCATGACTCTACCAGTATTCTAAGTTAAACACGCAAATCTGAAAACTCAAAACTCAGATCCACTGAGAGGGTGTTTGTCTTTCTGGGCCTGGGTTACCTCTCTCAGTATATAGTATTGCTTAGTTCCATACAGTTCAAATGCAGATTTTATAGCTTCATTTTTTCTTCTCAGCTAGATAAAATTTCACTGTGCACATGCACCATGCTTTCATTATGCATTCGTCCATTGATGGATTGTAGTCTGATTGCATTTTCTAACTACTGCAAGTAGGGCAGCAATAAGCAGAGATGAGCAAATATCTCTGTCAGATACAGAGTCCTATGGATGACTGCCCGATAATGGTATGGCTGGATACCGTGGTAGTTCTATTGCTAGATGAAAGGTTTGGGTTTTTTTTTACCTTATCTTTAGATTTATTTATTTTATTTTATATTTATGAGTGCTTTGCTCACATGTATGTCTGCATACCAACAGCAGCCAGAAGAGGGCAAAGGATCTCCTGGAACTGGAGTTACAGATGGTTGTAAGCCACTGTGTGGATGCTGGGAAGTGAGCCTGGGACCTCTACAAGAACAAGTGTTCTTAACCACCAAGCCATCTCTCCAACCCTTATTTCTGAACTTTTGAGGACTAGCCACACTGATTCCCATAGTGGCTGCGCCAATTTGCACTCAACAACAGGAACTGGGGTGTCCTCACATCCTTGCCACTATTCGTTGTGCTTGTTTAAGACAGGGTCTCACTATGTAGCCCTGGCTGTCTCCCTATGGAGACCAGCCTGACCTCAGAGCCCAGAGATTCTTCTGCTTCTGTCTCTTGAGTGCTGAACAACACATCTTCCCAGTGCACAGAAGGATTATTCCACAGCACCCTGCCTAGCACTTGTCTTCTTGAGCTTAGCTGTTCTAACTTAGGGGAGGGGGACTCTCAAGTCGTTTAAATTTGCGTTTCCCTGGCGGCTAATGATGTTGAACCCTTTTTTAAAAATGTTTATCACGGCGCTGGTGAGATGGCTCAGCGGTTACGAGCACCGACTGCTCTCTTCCAGAGGACCTAGGTTCAATTCCCAGCACCCACATGGTAGCTCACAACTGTTGGTAATTGCAGTTCAGGAGAATCTGACACTGTTATACATGAAATAAAGTTAAATAAAAAAATGTTTATCAGTCATCTCTCTCCTTTCAAGGACCTTCTATTCAGGTCTATAGGCTTTTTTAAAAATATATCAAAAATGTTAACTAAACTTAAAGCAACTTCACACTTCAGCTGACTCAGTTCTGTGTCTTCACATTTGGGCCGATTGGTCTCATTCACTCTTTACATTTTTATTCCTTTGTCCAATAGAGAATTGGATCATTGTGACTTCATTTTTATTCATTAGAATTAGTGTTGTTGGCGGCCGCTTGTTTGTTTAGCTTCAAGTTGAATCTACAGAGCTTGGGGAAAACTGACGTCTTTAAGATAGAACCTCTCTGTTCATGTCATGTGCTTCTCCATCTGCTAGTGTGACTTGATGTGCATTTCAGTAAATTTTGTAGAATTCTACATGGTGTTCTCAAAATATTCTTGTTAGATTTATTCCTAGGCACCTTACCTTGTATTTAAATGGTGCCCTTTTAAAAAATTAAGATTTGCATCTCTTTTGACTGATATACAGAAATGAAGTTGACCTCTGTTCATAGCTGAATTCTTTCTCTCTCTCTCCATCCCTCTCTTACTTCCTCCCCCTTATGTTTGTGTTTGGCACATGTTTGTATTTGCATACAAATGCACATGGCTGCATGTGGGCACCAGTGCCTGTGGAGGCTGGAGATTGCTGTAGGCAGTCTTCCTTGGTTTCTGTCCACTGGATTCACTGAGGCAGAGTTTCTCATTAGAACCCGGAGCTTGGGGCTGGAGAGATGACTCAGAGGTTAAGAGCACTGGCTGATCTTCCAGAGGTCCTGAGTTCGATTCCCAGAAACCACATGGTGGCTCACAACCATCTGTAATGAGATCTGGCGCCCTCTTCTGGCGTGTGGGCATACATGGAGGCAGAATGTTGTATACATAATAAATAAATAAATCTTTAAAAAAAAAAAAAACCCAAAAACTCAGAGCACTCAGATTCAGCTGGTTCAGGTAGCCAGCATGCTCTAGGGATTCCCTGTTTCCACCTCCTGAGTGCTAGGGCTCCTTGTGTGTTTTTACCACACACGCTCAGCATTTATACAGGTCATGGGAATCCAAACTCCCATGTCATCACGTTTGATCAGCAAATGTGTTACTGGCTAAGCCACATCACAGCCCTGGTTAGGCTTTCTTATCATTTGTGGAAGATTCTTTGAGTTTTTTATGTAGACAACTTTTAAAATAAATAATGATGGCTTGGGTTTTTTTTTTTCTTTCCATGTCTTACGATCCCTCCTACTTTGTCATTGTGTTCAGTGTTCCACAATGCCTGGACCTTCAGCATGGAGCTTTCAGGAGCAGTGAGACTGAATATCCTCATCTTGTTCCTCATTTTTTTCAAGGAACTGCTTCTAGCTGGTTTGAGAAGCGTTATATGCATGGGAGATGTTTTCAAAGATACACTTTATTATGTATGCTAAGAACCACCCCCCATCTTTGTTTGACGAAGATGCTTTTGTTTGGTTTATTATAAACAGCTTGTGGGTTTTTCCTGGATGCAAAAAACAAAACAACGAAACGAAACAAAACTTGTTTTGAAACGACCATATGTTTTTCCTATTTAAGTTGTTAATGTACATTTTCTAATACCACAGTCATCTTCCATTCCTGAAGTAAGCCTTGTTGATCACACACACACACACACACACACACAGAGAGAGAGAGAGAGAGAGAGAGAGAGAGAGAGAGAGAGAGAGTGCTTCCATTTTAAGCCTTTGAGTTAATAATCAAGACTAGAAGTGAACTGCTCTCTTGTCATACGATGATGGTCCACAGCGCTCATTGCGGGGCCCAGCAGGTGCACCTCTTTTCACAGACTCTGAGAGTGTTTAGGACTGAAATTATCTGTTCCTGGAATCTTGGGAAACATGACTATAAAACTGCCTCCTCCTGTGTTTCCTCTGTGGGAAATCTTTGGAGCACTGATAAGGTTGTGTTAGTACTCGGGATGATAAACTATTCAACCAGCTTATGAAGCAGTTCTTCCCAGACTACAGAGCCTATGCAAACTGCACGGTCAAGCACTTTGGTCTGGGTTCCACACTGGAACTGATATTTTCAAGTTCAGTGTTTAAATTTCTTAAGTCAATTTTGTTAATTGTACGATTTCCTCAGATTTGACGTTTATTAGTAAATTATCATAATGCTTTTTTCTGTGTGATCATTCCTATATTTACTTACATTTCCTTTTTCATTCTAACAAGTGCATGTGTGCATTTTCCTTCATCAATGTTTTAGTTTTCTTTGATCATTATTATTATTGTTGTTCTTTTGAGACAGGATCATTTTACATAGCACTGGTTGTCTTGGAACTCACTGCTTTAGCAAGAACCAGGCTGACCTTGAACTCACAGAGAGACCCACCTGCCTCTGACTTCCAAGTGCTGGGATTAAAGATGTGTGCCACCACACCCAGTTTTTCTTTTTTAAATTATATTTTATTTATTTGTGTGCTTGTGATATAGTACATATATAAATATAATGTGTGTACATAATATATATGCATATCTATATCTACATATCTATATATCCACACCAAGTTCCTTTTGGTTATCATTTATTATTATTTAGTATTATTATTGACTCTTTCACTGGCAGCAGCCATCGATTGCCAATAGTTCCTTACATGGGGATGTGACTTTTTGTCAACCTCCCCTCTCCATACTGGAATTTTCATCTAGCTTGAGCTTGAGTAGGGATTCTGTATGCTGTCGCAACCACTGTGAATTCATGTGTGCAGCTGTCCTTCTGTGTGGCACCTGGAAAACACTGCTTTGCTGTGTCACTCACTGCCTCTGGCTCTTACAGTTGTCCTTCTTTCTTCAAAGACGATCCCTGAGCCTTGGGAGGAGGGGTAGGGTATGTGTGTGTTTCCCATTTAGGACTAAGTACTCCAAACTCTCTTATTCTCTGCACATTGACAAATTGTGGAGTCACTGTGTTAATCAGTATCATAGTTGCTGTTCCATTGCTATGATGAAACACTATGACCAAGGCAACGTATAAAGGAAGGCATTTAATTGGGGGCTTATGTACAGTTTCAGAAGGTTAGTTCTGATCATTATGGCAGGGAGCATTGGAGTAGGCAGGCAGGCATGGTGCTGAAGCAGCAGCTGAGAGCCCACGTCTGATCTTCAAGTTGCAGGCAAAGAGAGAGTCTGGGCCTAGGGTAGGCTATAGAAACCTTAAAGCCCACCCCCAGTGAGACACCTTCTTCAACAAGGTCAAACTTCCTAAGCTTTCCCAAACAGTTCCACTAACTGGGAACTACATATTCAGATATATGAGCCTATGGAAGCCATTTGCCACCACAATCACTCTCTAGATAAGGGTTGAGAGATGCATTCATCTATGGGTATAATGAAAAAATGATTTCATACTATGCCCATTTAGCAGAATAATAGTAGTAGGGTCTTCACTAGGGCCTTTGATCTACCTAGCTATGTTATGGTACCAGACCTAAATTCAGTCTTGAGTGGGCCTTAAATCCAAAGAAGAAAGTGTTTGGCTACTCCTGTAACACCTGTGCCATTATTGCACCAGGGGGCATACCTAGCCTGGCCAGTCATTATTGTAGCTTGCAGGGTTCACAGCTGGCTAAGACTGATGATCACTTTCCACCTCTGGTAGCATGCATAGAACTTTCCAGGGCTATTAAAGCTAGCCAGTAGGGATGAAGCTTCCAGGTGAGTAACAGCTTCATTTCCCCATACTCTATGTCTCGAGTATGTGGTATCTTCAGCAAAAGGTCTTATTGTTGAGTTCTGAAAAGCAATCAAGAGCACTGGCAAAAGTCTACAATGTCTGGAGGGGTCTATGGGAACTCACTGATCAACAACTCCAAGAAAGAATAAGCAATTCCTTGTACTGGGTCTTTATTTTGATAGCGTATAGTATCTTATAGTATCTGGGAGAGGTATTATCTCTCTGCTACAGAGTAATTCCACTTAAATTTTTCTCATATGACATATATGTATATATTTGAGAAAACTTGGAGTTAACCTTTTAAGCATGGTTGTTGTGACTCATAATTGCCATTTGAACAAAAGTAATGGGTCTTGGGAGTGACAGGAATATGACTCTTGTTATTTCTCTTGCTGACACTCTCACATCTTTGTCATTCATTCTGAAGATAGATTTTAAGTATACAGTTTGAGGATGCATTTCCTTGTTAGTACAAAGTCATTCTAGTGCAGAAACATAGTTAATTGTAGTAGTTACCAGATGTAGAGGGTCTGGTTTATTTACATGCATAAAACTTCTGTTTGGTTTTAATGCTTGGGAAAGAGGCATTAAAAGCTCAGCAGCTTCACTGACAAGTCCAAAGTGCTTGACTCCACACACTCATCTCTATTTCATCATCACACTGCATTCAAATGATCTGCACTTGGCATTTGAAAAAGTAACATCACAACTAACCCCTCTAGAGTAGTAGTCTTCAACTTTCATAATGCTGCAACCCTTTAACACAGTTCCTCATGTTGTGGTAACCCCAAACCATAAAATTATTTTTGTTACTACTTCATAGCTATGATTTTGCTACTGTTGTGAATCATAGTGTAAAAATCTGTGTTTTCTGTCAGGTGGTGGCGGCACACGCCTTTAATCTCAGAACTCCAGAGGCAGAGACAGGTGGATCTCTGTGAGTTTGAGGCCAGCCTGGTCTACCAAGTGAGTTCCAGGACAGGCTCCAAAGCTGCAGAGAAACCCTGTCTCAAAAAACAAACAATCTGTGTTTTCCAATGGTTTTAGGTGATCCCTGTGAAAGTGTCATTCAAACCACCAAGGGGTTGTGACTCACAGGTTGAGATCTACTGCTCTAGAGGGAGATTAATATTTACTATAGCTTAGATTTATACAAATAAGCTTATTTTTTCATGTCATTAATCAATAACCCATTTCCTTTGCTACTGAATAATTACTTTATTCTTTGGATTTACCAATAGTTATTGATTAAAGTGTCTAGCATCTTGGTTTCTGGGGGTGCAGTGCTTGCAGGCATGTTTCCTGCCCTCATAGGTAGGTGCGTGGGCAACACACACCTACCAAGTAACCAAGTTTCTGTGTTTCTTTTCTTGTTGCTGTAGTTAAAACACTATGACTGAAGCAATTTAGAGGAGAAAGAGTTTATTCAGGGTCATAGTTGATGGTTACAAATAAAAACAGAAGAGTATTCAAGCCATCAGTGGTGTATGCCAAACAGGAGGGATGAACACTATCAAATGCCTACGAACACACCAGGGAGGTTCCTTATGCAGCATATGCATGGCCTACAGACTTGACTGGAATTTTATAACCTGTTGGTATAATCTGGCTGATACAGAAATCCAGGTTTCGTCCACACTGACCTACATTCCTGATGAATTGAGCCATCAGGCTAGAGAGTGGGAGAGGGAAGCACAAGAAAGAAAAGGAAGGCCAGAAAGAGGCATGGAGAGAGGGAAATCCCTGAAGCTGGCTGACCAATGAGTCTGGCCAATCAGTGAGTGCCAGGTTCAGTAAAAGACCTTTTCCCAAAGATTAAATAAGATACAATCGAAGATGGCAGATGTCAACCTCTGGCTTCCATGTGCACACACATGCTTATATAGCCCTCACACACACACGCATGCACACACACAACTTAATGAAACAATAAGGCTGAGGAGATGGCTCAGTAGGTAAAGCATCTGTCATGCAAACATGAGAAACTGAGCTCAGATCCCCAGAGCCTACATAAAGTCGGACACAGAAGCATAAATCTGTGAACCCAGCATACCTAGGTAAAACTAGAGGCAGAGACAGGATTCCCAGAAACTCAGGGGCCAGTCAGCTTGGTAAACACAGAGGCAAACAAGAGACCTTGTGTCACATAGTTGGAAGTCAAGAGTGAACACCTGAGGCTGTCCTCTGACCTCCACATATCCGTCTGTGTTCACATGAACATGCAGACATCCATACCCCCACACCATATACATCCACACACATACCATACATACAAAGACATACACACATAACAAACACACACACACACACACACACACACAGTGATTTAAAAAGAAAATCAGA
The DNA here is from genome assembly GCA_004026605.1 of Ondatra zibethicus. Taxonomy (NCBI): domain Eukaryota; kingdom Metazoa; phylum Chordata; class Mammalia; order Rodentia; family Cricetidae; genus Ondatra; species Ondatra zibethicus. The sequence continues at coordinate 62,211 of PVIU01002898.1, forward strand.
CAAACAAGAAAAAGGAAATAAAAATCTCAAATAGGAGCCTGGGCTCCTGCTCAGTGACAAAATGAGCCCTGGCTTTAACTCCCCTCCCCACAGCCCCAGATAAACTTGAAAACTGTATTAATCTCATTTGCCTCTACTGGGTTTCCCTCTTGATCATTGTAAGGAATCCCACATCAAATTTTTCGTGTAAAGACATGTCTGTGTGGGTCAGCCAGGTCTTGTATCTGAGGATGTGGTGACTTAGAAATCAGGCCATTCCCCCTTAGAATGGCCCCACAGTTGAGTAGATTCCCTCCAAATACAAAGCCATCCTCTTCCACCTCCCAGGACTTGGTTGATGTAGCCCAGCCATCAAAATGTCACACATGTTTAAAATAATTACTGCAGCCTTGTCAAGCAAGACAGAGCTGCCAGCAAGCACCCCTGCAGCCCTTCAGTCGACATGAAGGTGCCCAGGAGAGGGGCTGCACTTTCTCCTTCCAAGGTCTCTGGTGTTAAGGTGGGGGACATCCACGGAGCTGAAGCTCATTTTACACAGGAAGTCCATTCAGTCTAAGTACAACAAATGTTTTCCTTTCCCTGACCATGGAAGAACTCCACTTGCAGGGCGACGTGATCTCGAGCCGCGTACTTCAGAACTGCTGACCTCAGAAGGGTTCTCAGAAAGAAGCATGGCTTATTTTTTCTTTTACACGCAGCCCGATTTCCTCGTACATTTAAATGCACTTGAGGAAAAAAAATGAGTTATTCATGTTTCTATCTTTAGTTTGTAGAAACAAAGCGGTGGGTCACAGAGCCTGTCAGGGACGACCCAGATATAGCTTTATCTAGATAACGTGTGTATTAAAAGAGCCCCAAATTCTATTTCTGTGCTGGAGCTGTGGGGTTGGAACTGCAACTGTCTAGTCACTCAGAATTTGGCAGATCAGGATGTGACCAGTCACAAACAACCTTCCCACAGAGATAGCACACAGTAACTCGTGGGTCAGCCTCCCTCCTTTAGAATTAGCCAGGCCTGGGGCCAGAGCTCAGGAAAAACTGTGAAATCAACATTGAAAGAATGTCATAGACTTCAGGATAAATAATAATGCTAATTGTGATGGGGGAATAAATGAAGTACCCTGAATGACAAATGAAGGCCTTTATTTGACACATGGGATACATTTTTTAATAAAAAGAACTTGAAAATATTCTCTTTGCTGATCCAAAGCTAAGTTTGTATCCAAAGAAAACAACTCAAGAAGTTGATTTGGAGGAATTTATCTACTCACAGAATTTAGTCCTTTTTGTTTGTTTGTTTGTTTTGTTTCTGAATCTTCCCTTTATAAGGCTGTCATCTCTTACTCTCTGATACTGTTTCAATTTGAGACAGGGTCTCACTGTGTAGCCCTGACTGGCCCGGAACTTGCTGTGGAGAGCGCTGGCCTTGGATTCTCAGAGATCCACCTGCCTCAGCCTCCCGAGTGCCGGCAGCTCTTAGCCAGGCTTGCTGAAGAGCACACTAAAGCCAGTTCATCCGAGTGGGCGCCGCTGAGGGGAGCATTTCAGCCAGCAAGGGCCACCTCAACTGTACAGCTGGTGACTTCTCAGAGCTGAACTGAATGAGCGCTAGCCATGGTGGGGGGAGCGGGGAGCCCAGGGAGTCACCTTACCCCATCATTTTGGATAAGGCATGCTCTTGCCAACGGTGTCAATCACATGCTCCCTTCTAAGCACTCAGGAGAGCACGTTCCCGACTACAAGGTGTGGGAAACCTTTGTGTCGGTGGAGGTGGGGCAAGAGAAATGCCTGGGCTCCTTCAGTAGCCCTTCAGGATCCCTTAAAGTGAAAGTACTTGTTATTTGCCATTAGCAAATAAAACAAACAGCATTTGTTTGATCTCTAGGAAGCCCTTTCTTGTTAAGGTAACAGTCCGTCTGACTTTCATGTTTCAGTATTCATTGTAGGTTTAATTATTTTTTAAAAGTTTTGTTTTAAACTATTAAGTTTTTCAGTGCTTCAGATAAACATGGCTGGCTTTGTTAACAAGTCAAAATAAATTTCCCACAAAGCAGCAAAATGTGGCAAAGATAATATACCTCATGGGGTCGGCCTGTTCCCAAACATGATTCTCAGGGGGCCCCACTGGACAACAGCCCTCGTCATTCTTGTTCTGAGAAGCTTCCGGAAGCCCCCCGATTCTAACCCACCCACTCTTTCTGGAAACTAGCAAAGTATGGGGAAAAATCACCACCAAAGTGGAGAATCTCAGGGAGGCATGTTGTCTGTTCTCAGACTGCCAATGTTTTCCCAGATACTCTGAGGTGAACCTTGTGATGGCGTTCACACAGAGCGCCTGCTGGGAGAGCTATGGAAAAGCAAATGCGGCTCCACGAAGATCTGCTATCCAACGACTGCTCTTAATTCAATTTGAGAACAATCTAGAAGATCACATTGAAAACACCATATCTTGCCGGGCGGTGGTGGCTCACGCCTTTAATCCTAGCACTCGGGAGGCAGAGACAGACATATTGCTGTGAGTTTGAGGCTGGCCTGGTCTACAAGAGCTAGTTCCAGGACAGGCTCCAAAACTACAGAGAAACCCTGTCTCAAAAAACCAAACAACAACAACAACAACAACAAAAAACCCATATCTTTTCAGGCTAATGAACTTTGGTTGTAATCTTTTCTAACTAAGACTTTCATTTTGAAAAAAATTAAACTTAGCAACTGGGGGTAGAGCGATTCTGGGCAATCAAGAGCACTTGCAGCTGTTGCAGAGGGCTTGGGTTGGGTTCCCACTTGGCAGCCTGGTAATCGTCTGTAACTCCTGTTCCAGGGGACACGACGCCCTCTTCTGGCCTCCACGGGCAGAGACACAAGCGGTGCACACACACACACACACACACACACACACACACACACACACACAGTCAGGCAAACACTCATACACATAAAATAAACTTTAAGAGTGAAATTTATAAAATAGATCGATGGGTTTCCGTTTGCGACTCATGTTCCAGGCTTACTACCGAGAACTTGAGAAAGTTGGTTTGCGTTTCCATTTAATTCTTTCTTCCTATCCCGATTCATTTCTTCTTTCTAGAGTGTTGTCCCTTCCCCAGCAGGCTTGGGGATTAGAGGAGGAATGGCTGAAATGTTTGTGCAGTTCTCAAAACCGACGGTAGGTGGCGATGAAAAGCCGTGCCTCTAGGCTGCCGGTCTTTTCTGACTGTTCTAAAATCAAAAAAGTCCCGGTATGAGAAGAATGCTGCTTAAGAGGGAGAGACAGACTGGAAATCCAGTTTGTTCCTCCCTTCTGTCCCCACACGTGTCACTAGGACCTAGCCTCCTACTTTGAAATGGGAACCAACTCTTCCCCCAATCTGAGAATTCTACTGCAATGAAAGAAACGAATGGAAACCTTGCAAAGGATTCTATCAGCGCAAAGCCAGGGGTGTTGCAACACTCTGGCCAATGTTGCTCGCTGAAACAAAACAAAGATGTATACATGCGATTCAACAGCATATAAAACATTTAGACTTTACAAGAGTTCACTTACAGATGCAGTCCTAGCCTCGCATTCCTGGAAGGAAATATTGCCCAAAGGGAATAAAGAGATAAAGTTTCTAAGCTTTTTCTCTAAGGGAACAGTTAGTCCAGTGGATTACCCGAAGATAGAAAGCGGAGCCGCAGTGCCACGCTTAGCTCAGGGCGCTCCGCCGTTAGCTGTCAGAAAGGAATGGCGCGTGGGTTTGCTGAACAGGGGAGTTGTCACTTCTTCTTTCCCAGGACCCCAAATCGACAGCTGGCTAGCTAAATGGATTTGTTGGAGAAGGCTGTGGGAATAAGAAAAAAAAAGATTGAGAGAGAGAGAGAGAGAGAGAGAAAGAGAGAGAGAGCTACAAGTTTGGGCACATTGTCCTTCTGGCTGTGGGCCAGGGTACCGCCAGTGAAAAGCAGAATGGGGAAGTGAATTCAAGGCTGAGAGTCATATAAACTGGAATTGTGTAATACTAGCATTAGAGAGTGTGTGTTCTGACTTCTGACTTCTTTCCAAAAGCGAATGTCCCCAAAACATTATCTAGAGGCGGGGGGGGGGGGGGGCGAATGTACCAGAGCATGTCTTGAGCCTGGGGCAAATGTCCCCAGAGCATGCCTGAAGGCGGGCCTCTGTGACATTCGAGGCCCAGATATCTTTGCAGAGAAGCCCACTTCAGCAGCTTTTACTCTGTTCGGTGACCCTGCGGTGTATAGACATATTTGTGGAGTTCCAAGAATTCCACACAAGATCTGTAAGTGTTTGTCTTTTTATTTGGACAATGATATTTACTTATTTATTTATTTATTTATTTAGAGACAGGGTTTCTCTGTAGCTTTTAGAGACTGTCCTGGAACTAGCTCTTGTAGACCAGGCTGGCCTCGAACTCACAGAGATCTATCTGCCTGCCTCTGCCTCCTGAGTGCTGGGATTAAAGGCGTGTGCCGCCACCACCCCCTGGCTTGATTTTAATTTTTAATGTAAACACATACACACTCTTTTTGATTCATTTTGGTTTAAAGAGAAACCAAACCAAAATCACAGCAAGTTCCTATCTGCCTCCTGGTTTCCCAAATTCCAATTCTCCTCCATAAGTGAAAAAAAAAATTTTTTTTTGAGACAAGTTTTCACTTTGTAGCATCAAACTCACAACCTTCCCTGCTCCACCTTCCAGAACCGAGGTTGCAGGTGCATGCTGCCACACCTAGCTCCAGGTCCCTGTTTTGAGCATCTTATGTCAGTGTGTCAAATTTGTCACAGTTGGTAAGAAGGCACAGAAGAGCGAGCTCTGGTTCGTACTAATGAGCTTCAGGGAAAGCCGGAGATGGTCCAATCAGTAAAGTGTTTGCTCTACGAGCATGTGGACTTGGCTGGTCCCTCAGAATTTACATAAACAAGATGCACACATAGCAGTGCACATTTATAATGCCAGCACAGGGGAAACAGAGATGGAGATCCGTGGGCAAGGCCAGCAACTGAGGAGGACATTCACTGTCAGCCTCTGGCCTCCACATGCGTGCACACCCATAGGCACACATATACATACACAGTGGCATACACAGGTACGCACATTTTATACACACACACACACACACACACACACACTCAAAGAGCCAGAGAGAGTTCTTTGCGGGTTCACTGGAATCAGCCTGTGTCATCTGACCACTTCTTCCAAAAGGGGATTCTCCGGACAGAACACAGAGTCAAGGGTGGGGATTCATGGGTGGGAGGCTCCCATCCAGCAGGGAGATGTTTCTCTCTCTCTCTCTCTCTCTCTCTCTCTCTCTCTCTCTCTCTCTCTCTGCTTTAGGGAGCAGTCCTGGGTGCCTGAGCAAACTGGATGGTTGAGCAGAATCTTGCTGGGTAAGATGGGTTCGGGCGTACATTCCAGAAGCACAGTTTCTTTTCGCTTTGCATCAGCTCCTGGTTGGACTTGGGAACCTGACTTCACTGTGCATAACTCCGTATGTGGAGACTTGGGGAGCCCCTTTGGAGAGGACGTAAACCCCTAATCCTTTCAACTTCAGAGGGCATTTCCCAGGCATTTGATTCGTTTTTTATTTTCCACCCGTAGCTGTCCACATGCCCTGTATCATAGCCCTCGTGTGAAATTTTGATAGGCAGAATGTAGAGGCCTTTAAAAAAAAAAACAAAACCAAAGAACAAAGCACGGCTGTTTCATGATACCATACCAGCAATTAAGCCGTCACCCTAAATAACAGAGAGTGTGTTACACACTCTCGGGGTTCCTGGTTCTCACACAAGTTTCTGCTCAGCTTGTTCCACAAAACAAAACAAAAACAAACTTTGCCAGATCTTTAAGAACACAGTGCTCCATTCCCCAATATCAGAGTGCTCTCCTGCATTTAGATTTGGGGTTCAAATAAGTGAGGAACCTGTTGGCAGGGTGCCCCTTCCATTTCACAGCAACCAAACCGTCCACTATGAAAGGACTAGGTGAGTTGCGATTCCATTATGAAATATTATGCAGAAATTAATCCCTGAAGTGTAAAGACTCTGTGGCAACCGGGAAGTCTCTGGGTTATAATTAGTGTCACATGTACACTCTGGGTACACCCATGCCACTTAGGGCTCTAGATGCACCCCAAACAAGTACCAGTCAACCACTCCAAGCATGGACAGCCACACAGCTAAGGAAACATCTCGCCCACCCTCTCTTTCTTCATCCCTCAAACAATGACTGTGGGGAACTAATGCATAAGGACCCCAGCTCTCTTGACCTAGGGCAGGATAATTTTCAGGTCTGAGCATTGCACGGTGTCCCCAGAGTCCCTTCGGGGAGGTCACTCAACAAATGCCGCCCTCTTTATTTACAACCTTCCCTTCTCTGTGTTGCTGGCCTAGAATTCCGGTAGTATCTATGCTTCCTGTAAAGCGTCTTGTTTGGTCTGCTTCTGGGAAAACACAAGGCCTGAGAGGCTGACTCACGGGTACGGATTATCCCAGCTGGCTACCATATAGATAACATGTTTCTACAGAGGTGGGGAGGCACACAGCAAGGCAGGAAGGGATGGTGACAGTGCTCGGTACCCTAAACTGCCTGTTAAAGTTGTTTCAGCATGTTAAAGTTATTTGTTCTTGATGGCTTAAGTGACAGCACAAGCATCTGTGCTCCCAAATCCACATGCACAGAAAGCTGGGGACAGAAGTGAGAAACGATGCCTTTGGAGGGGTGGCAGGAGGACTTCGTGGGTTAAGATGCCTTCTGCATAATCCTGAGGACCTAAGTTCAATTCCTGGAACCCTCAAAAAGCTGGATGTGGCCACAATTCCAGAGTTCAACTGAAATATTTGAGGTGGAGACAGAACAGACTTGAGAGAACAGACTTGAGGGCCCTGCTGTCCTGGGTTATGGCAGAAATAATCAGAGACCCCGACTCAATAGAATGGAAAGAGAAAACCCGTTCTAGAAAGTTGTTCTCTGGCCTCCACACAAACACTTGCATTCACACACACATGAAAAACACACACACTAATTACAAATAAATGTAGCTTAAATGTAGCTTTGGGAGGCACAAGATGCCCCTAGAATGGTCAATGACCTGAAAGAGAGGAGAAGAGACTCAGTGGGGTACATGGATGCCAATGGGGCATGTGACCTTGCAGAGGCTAGACTGTCACCAAGACCACATCCAAAATTCATGGAAATTCAAAGTCTGCAGATTTTAGTGCCCCAGCAAAAACAAAAAGATTTAAATACTTGTTTTTAAGAAGTACTGTTAAACAACACAGGCACATTCTTTCTCATTTCCTGCCAAACCCCTGATTCTTTCACACACACAGGCAAGATCATTTCTGTTTTTAAAAAGGTGATTTACGGCTTATATCCAAAGAGATTCTTGGGTTCACTGGTATGTTTTCTCTGTCAAACCTGTTTTTAATCTAAAGCAGAGAGTTTAGTTATCTTGTTTCCAGGAACATTCTAGCAGGCTCAGTAACACACATTTTATTAGTCTATAATCTCTTCTTTTGAACTCTGGGCTAAAAAGAAAATGTATACACACATAGCAACTCTCACTGTGAAGGGAATTTAATCACAAATCTAAATAGTTTCTAGATGTGAAAACATACTGGGCAAGCATATGGACTCACAGATAAAATTAGTATTTCTTGAGAATTTCATACACTAGTGCTATATTATGTCATTTCTACTCCTCCCTTTCCCCATGCAACTCCTCACTTGACTCTCCCCCCACTACTTCTCAAATTCATAACCACTTCTTCTCTATTATTGCTAATATAGTTATATTTATGTATAACACACACACACACAGGCATCCATTTAGTGTTGCTTGTCAGTGCATGTGTTTAGCAAGCTGAGCTGAGCTCCACATTGCTTTTTGAAATGGGAGTGGGTAGTTACTGCATCCAAGAGGATAAGTGATTTCATTTGAAAGGCTAATTAACTCAACCTACAAGCTTTTCTTCTGTAGGAGGCACACAGTGGGCAGAGTAACTTTCTAGCAGTGGAATGGGGAAGGAAGTTACTTCCTTCCTTCCCTTCCTGTTTCCCTCACAGCAAAACTAATGAGAGTCGGCTAAAAGTGTGGGGCAGGAACTCTTGGTTTAGGTTAAAGTCCTCGATCATCTGCCTGGACTGGGAGGTTTTGGTGAGTTACTTCATTTCTTTGTGCCTGATTTGCCTTCCTGTGGAAAAGGGAAATGCCCAAGAGAAACAGCCTTCCTCCCATCTAACAATGGAATGCAGCAACTGTGTGTGTGGGGGGGGTAGAGAATTACACAGCAGAGAAAATGGATGAACTGTAACTGCATGAGTCAGAGCAGTGAATCTAAGAAATAGGCAGGAATAAGGAAGGAAAGAATGAATAAGTGAATAAATTTTCAAGTAATAGTGAACAGTAGTCATTTTAGGTATAAAATGGAAGAAACAAGCAAATATAAGATTCTGCAAAGCTGGGCACGCCTTTAGTCCCAGCACTCAGGAGGCAGAGGCAAGCAGATCTCTGAGTTTGAGGCCAGCCTGGTCTACAGAGCAAGTTCCAGGACAGCCAGGGCTGTTACACAGAGAAACCCAGTTTCAAAGAAACAAAAATAAAATAAAATAAAAGTGTTCATAATGATTCCATGTAGGGAGAACCAGGGAAGAGGTACTACACTGATGTGGATTAATGGTAACATTCTCATTCTTGAGTGTATTTTATTATTCAAAATATGAATAAGTAGAGGCTGGAGAGACGGCTCTTAGAGAAGAACCAGGCTCAATTCCCAGCACCCACAGATGACTCACAACCATCTGTAACTCCAGTTCCAGGAGATCTAACGCCCTCTCTGGCTCCCTTGAGCACTGCATATACATGATCACATTTAGGCAAAAACAACAACAACAACAAAAAACCCAAACAAACAACCATACACACAAAATAAATAAATAAATCTAAAATTTTGAACAAATAAAAGATAGATGAAAGAGAGCCATGCTTAGGACAAGGACCTGCGCTCAGTGGTAGTGCTGTGCCAGCTGTAAGTGTCAAGTTGACACAATGCAGACTCACCAGGGAGAAGAGTCCCAATGAGGGACTGTCTACATTGGGCTGGCCTGTGGGCATGCCTGTGGAGGGAATGTCTTGATTACCAATTAATATGGGAAGACCCAGCCCATTGTGGGTGGCACCATTCCCTAGGCAGCGGCTCCTGAACTGTGGAAGAGGAGAGAAATGGATCTGAGCCAACCAGGCCAGCCAGTGAGCATGCACGCGTGTTTCTCTCCTCTCTTGACTAGGAGCAGGATGTGACCAGCTGTTTAAAGTCTTCACTTCCCCTCAGTGATACATGTGTAAGCTGGAATCGTGGACTGCTAGGAATCCTTTCTCCCCTAAGCTGCTAGTTATTGGGCCGTTTTATCACAGCAATAGAAATAAAACTAGGGCACAGAAATCCTAGGGACTGTTCCCATCTGCGTTTTTACCCTCCACACACAGAAGGTAAGCAACCTTCCTCCTAAGTTGCAGAGAGAAGTTGAACGAACCAGTGTACGAAGCACAAAGCAAACCCAATGTTTTCCAGGCCCAACATTGTTATTATTATTACCTCCAAATCTAGCTCAGAACAAGCCACCATCCTTTAACATTCAGTTGAAGGAGATGGCGGCGAGTGTCCTCATCCGTGAGGATGTCCCACTGCGGAGTGTCTGCCGCAGAACCGTAAGTGCCACCTTCTCTTCCTGGTTCCCAGACATTAAGATCAGACCACTTCCCAATTGTCAGAGCAGACCCCGTGGCAAGAAAATTCATAACAGACTCACCCGGGACTCTTTTTGATGGACATGGGCACAGGCATATAATTACCCAATAGTCACCACTACACTGCCCCCCCAGGGCCAGAAGGACAATTTGATTCACAAATAGGTGAATCCAAGTATCGGCTCTAAATGGCAGGTGTGATTAGCCTCGTCAAGCCCCAGTTGTTGAGAAATTATTATTGGGTAAATGTTCCTTAAATGTCACAGGTACTTTTCTCAACCCAGGGTGTGTGGGGGGGGGAGGGGTGCTTTCACTTCTCACTGGTAATAAACATGTTCTCAAAACACTGTTAACTACATTTCAAAGCTTCGGCCTCACAGAGTTAACTGGGAGAGGGATGGGAGCTGAGACCTTCCCCGGTGGGAGGTACACCCTGAATATTGTGGAACGAACTGGGACTTTTTAGTCGCACATGGAAATGACAATCTATTCTCAGTCCAGAAGCCAAGGAGCTTGACAAGAGCTGTATCTTCCAATGACTGGGGAAGGCATGGGGCTTGTTTCTCTGTGATTGATGGCAAAAGAAAGAAGGTGTTGGAGGACTTTGCAAATGGGTGGATTCTGTTGCCGCTGCAAGCACCCTTTGCAGAAAACACACACCCACACTGATGCACGCACGCATGCATGCATGCATGCACGCTCGGGCGCATGCGCACAAATGTCTGCTGGGTGAAGGATGATCGAAGTTGAACCCTCCAGGTGCAAACATGCCTGGAAAAGGCTTTGTGGCAATGTCATTGTCAGGGCAGTGGCTCCAGGTGTTCACATAGAAGTCACTTAGACCTGGCTCTGCCAAGGACAGGAAGCTGCCTCAGGCTTAGCTGCCAAACCTGAGTGTATTTATGTTTCATCCCTCAAGCTTATCTGGGGTTTCTCTCACAGCTTGCATTTTCTCTCAAGGGCTGTTTTTTAGTGTGTGTGTGTGTGTGTGTGTGTGTGTGTGTGTGTGTGTGTGTGTGTGTGTGTGTGTTAATGCAGATGCCCATGGAGGCCAGAAGGGACAGATCCCCCTGGAACTGGAGTTGCAGGTGTTTGTGAACTGTCTGATGTGGATGAGAGGGAACTGAACTCAAATCTTCCGTAAAACCAACAAGTGCTCTTAACCACTGAGCCACCTCCCCAGCCCCTGAAGCTTGTGTTTTTCAAAACATACTATACTCTACCCACGGACTGATCAGTATCCAGACAGCCATGATCCTTCCAATGTTCCTCTTCTCAATACTACTCCTATTCAACTCCCCTGGGCTAGAAAACAGCTTTAGTGTTAGCTTGAACCCCGCTTATCTGATTTGCTGATGTTAAGGCTTGTTTGCTGTAGAATGAGGGTTCTCTTATAAGAAGCCTACAGAAATCTTTTGTTTAGAGGCCTGAGGAATAGCTCAGTGGTAGAGCATTTGCCTAGCATGCCTGAGTCCTGTGGGCTCACTCCCCAGCACTCCAGAAAGAAAATTACTTTGAAAGATTTTGTATTGGATTGATTTTTATCTCATTTTTTGAGTATGAGTGCTTTGTCTGAATATGGATCTATGCACCATGGGTATGCAGTACCTAAAGAGGTCAGAAGAGGGCATTGGAGCCCCTGGAACTAGAGTTGTGAACCTCCATGTGGATGCTGAGACCTAAACCCAGGTCCTCTGCAAGAGCAGCAAGTGATCTTAGTTGTTGAGCCATCTCTCTAGGCCCTGGAAATGACTTTTAATTGACACATGCTACTTGTATATATTCATGGGCTGTGGTGTGATTTTACATGTAGCTGCAATGTGCAGCGAGCGATCCAGTCTGGGTAATTCCCATATCCATCATATCAGAAAAAAAGAGCATATAGGTAAAATACAAGACTATTTATAAAGACACAGATTGCATAGGACACAATGGGTGGAATCAATCTGTACTGCAGATTGAGGGCCAAAAGGAGGGAGGGAGGAGAGGGCAGGGAAGAGGCAGTGGAGGAGAGGGGTGTCCCGGGTTTGAATGTTGTCCCCACGAATGTCCAGAGGCTGAATGTGAAGTAAAGTGAAGGAAGAACGAAGGCAGAAAATAATCATGCTCAGACCCAAGCTGTGCAAGGAAGATGTAGATGAGGAACCAAACTGTACCAGGAGGGCAGAGGTGAGAACAGAAGCCGGGGAGCTGGCAGTTGCAGAAAGCCCCTAGTGGGGCACAGCTGCCTTGGCATGGTAGAACGGCAGCCAAGCAGGAGAAACAGCTACAGATCCTCCAAGAGAGCTGAGCACCTAGAGGAGGAATAACTGAGGGATAGTGATGCAGCTGTAGTCACCAGGGCCTGGTCCCCAGATGTGGACGGGACTGGAAGGGGAAGTCATGAAGCAGGCTGTGTGTGGGGAGGTGACTTTGTCCTTGGCAGCTTAAGGCCTGTGATGAAAACTAGAGAGGCGGGCGGGCGGCACAGATTACCCAGGCCTCAGACGGAAGTGATAGGACAGTGGCCCAGCTCACCAGGACAGGGAAGTTGGGCAACCGGGAATGCTGGGGAGGGAAGGGTGGGGAGTGTGAGGTCTCAGGGCTACTTAGACTCAGTGGGTGATGATCTGGAGACCTCGGTACGTGACTTGGAGAAGGGGAAAAGCCAGGGTGTGCCAGGGGTAGGAGGCTGGTGGGAAGCAGTCATGGGGTAGGTGCGGTCAACAGAGGGGTGAGAGGCAGCTCTCCATTTGATCCCAGACAATGGAGTGCCCCACTCAGAAATGTGAAAACGGAAGAGGAGTTTGTAGGTTCTCTGACCCTCGGCTCCAAGCTTGAAATGTGGAGGGCAGAGCCTCAAAACCGCTAATGTTTCTTTGTGCCTTGATTTTACATATGCTATATCTCCACAGCTCCTACAGCAGACAGCATTGCATCCTCGCATCAAAGAGCCCAAGATGAGCAGACTCACATGCTTGGATTAAAATCCCAGCTCTGTACAGCAAAGGTGAGCTGTCCACACAATGGGAATGTTACTCAGCCTAAAACAGGACACATGCCATAACATAGAGGAAGCTTGGTTTTTGTTGTCAGAGTGACATGGAACAGCTGAAGGGGGACAGGTGCTGTCTGATGCTATCGCAGAGCTCAGCGAGCAGAATAGTGCTTGCTGGGGCTGAGGGCAGGCAGAGGAAGAGCTGTCGTTTAATGGGGACACAGAGTTTCAATTTGGGCTTGTTGAAGATGCCCTGCACTGTGCATTTAAAGGTTACCATGGCAACTTTTCAATGTTTGCTTCTTCATCTGTGAAGGAAGGTGACCTGGATCACCTGTCCATGGAGACAGTCTAAGGACTGAACTCCACAAATCTTCTAGCATCCCGCATGGCCACTCACCTCTCATAATCTAGTTAAATATCCTAAATTGAGTTCCGATGTTGTTACTACTTGGGCGGTTTCCTTGTAAGGAGCTAGCCCTAGCTGGGCTTTTCTGGGCATGTCTTAGGGAAGCTCACAAGCACTGAGGTTAAAGTGGTTCTCAGTCCCAGCCCTGAGCTCTGCCCAGAAGATCTGTAATAGGCTATGCAAGCGCACACTCCCAGCATTCCTGCTTTTGCTAAGAGGGCCTGATGTGGGGGGATGGCGAGCCAAATGGAGAGGCCACCCTTCTGGTCAAAAGAAGCCTCCTGACCAAACACATGAAATAGGATGACATTGACGACAACTGGCGGGAGACCTGAATTTTCAGAACTGCAGGACCTTCAAATCAGAAAGGCCCTCCACAACACTAGCAATGGGTGTCTAGGTGGGTCTCCAAACAGGGGTGGCGGGGGTGGGGGCAAAGCTAGAGAGTGCCCTGCTGTGGTGGCCGAGGCCGGGTGGACATGCATGATAAGACCAATGCAGTAAGTTTAGGATGCCCAGAGTGTGAAGAACCAGGCCATGGAGGAATACGTTTTCTTTATTTTTAATTATGTCTCGTGTGTATGTGTGCCACAGGGGTAGAGGTCCCTGAGAAAGCCAGAGACATGAGTCCCCTGGAGATGGAGCTCCAGGTGGTTGTTAGTTGCCTGATGTAGGTGCTGGGAGTCGAACTCCAGTCCTCTGGAAGAGTAAGTGCACACGCTTAACCTCTTTGCCATTTCTCCAGAGCCCAAAGGACATTTCCTTAACTGTCCCCTTGGCTAAGAGTTTTTCTTATTTCTTAATGAGAAGAATGTAGGCGTTTGTGTCAAAACACTTTTCAAGAACACAGTCGCTGTTTCGCGCAAACTCGTGGTTAATGGGAAGTAACCAGGTTGGTCTTATATCAGAACACGGGCTTAAAGACTGTCAGTAATTCCTCTGCTACCTTCAGAAGTCCTTGGGGGTAAGAACGGACTATGATTATTGTTCCAGCGAGATACCTGGGCAGGGCGGACCCTTTCTGACTAGCTCAGCTCAATCCCAGTGCTCTGAGTTTCCAGGTAAGCAAGCAGCCTCACACAATGTTGTCTGGGTGTGCTGTATGTGCAACAATAGCGTACCACACCCAGAAAGATAATATGCCAAAATATTAAAATATCCCTCTCAAGCCACCATGTCACGTAGAACACGCACGGCCTGACACAAGCCGGTCCCTCTAAAGATGTCTGGGCCCTTGACAGGGTCAGTCTCAGGTGACATTTGCATGTTTCTCTCAGCTTTCTCGGGCTGTGCTTCCTCAGGGTGTCCCGTGGCCCTTCTCCATCCTGATGACAACGTGGTGGTTGGGACTGAGTGAAGGGCTTTGGCATCAGGCAGAACCCAGGTGAAATCTCATCTCTGGTCCCTGGATGACTGTGAAGCCCCATCTCTCTCTGTCTCTCAGAAATTTTATCTCCACAGAGGATCCGGACAAGACTTCCTGGTCCAAGGCGTGCCCTTTAAGGGCAAGGTGTTTCTTTTAACCTTCCTTCTGCCATCCTTCCCCACCGGGTCTAATTCTTGTCTCTTCTTTCTACTCCTTAGTGCTCACCCAGACCTTGATGAACCAACCATACACAGTTACTCCTGTTTTCACAGACTCAATTCCTTTGGTCCTTCTACACACCCTCCTTCCACTTGCTCTCCCTTCTCCTTTCAAAAGGAAACAGCCAAGGCTCAGCGATTAAGACTACTGGCTGTGCCGGGGAGGTGGTGGCTCACACCTTTAATCCCAGCTCTCGGGAGGCAAAGGCAGGCAGATCTCTGTAAATTCGAGGCCAGCCTGATCTACAGAGCGAGTTCCAGGACAACCAGAGCAGTCACACAGGGTTTTGAAACTTCATCTTGAAAACAAAGAAGCAATAAATAAATAAATAAATAAAATAAAAATAAAGCAAAGCAAAGCACCAGTTGCTCTGCAGGAGGAGCTCTTCCAAGTCACTTTGCAACCATCTTTAAGTCTGGTCCTAGGAGATCTGATACTCTCTCCTGGACTCGGACAGCAGGCATGCACATGGTGCACAGACAATACCTGCAGGTGAAATACTCATACCCATAAAATAAAAAAATTTAAAAGGAAAATAGGCTGGTCCCTTAGTGTTGTTGTCATACGACTTCAAAATAGGTTAAGTAAGCCGAGGCTGATGGCACACTCCCATAGACCCAGCCCTTGGGAGTCAAACATCGGGGTAACTAAGAGTTTGGCTTGCCTGGGGCTACATAGCAAGACCTGTAGTTTTTAAAAAAAGGTAACAACAACAAAAAGTGACTGGATTGTTAATCTTTGGGCCTTCTCTAACAGGCTCCCAGCAGTATGTGGGTGGAATCTGGTCTATAGGGCAGGCCCGGTCACTTGTTTTGTGTTCCACCCCTTATGCGATGGGGTGGGACAGGCACGTGTGTTATCTGGACCATGTCTGTTTTTCTCTCTTAAGTGCCAGCACTCCCCCCCCACCCCTCCTTCTTACCCCAAGCCCGCATGCCATTTGTCGTCAGCAGCTCAGCAGGATAGCCCAGTCCCTACGTGCCTCTGGCCAGCTGCCCCCTCTACCTCGGCATCCTGAGCAAGAGCTCTCTCCCAAGCCCAGGCTGCTAATTAACTCTGACCTCAACTCTGCCTTCCCGAGCTACGTGTTCAAGCGAAGGAGCAGTCAGGACAGCGAGGAGCTTTCTATTTCCTGTAGAGGGAAGATTGATCTCCCCTTCCCCTCTTCAACTTGCAGCTGACTTCCTCTAGGAAGTACATGTTCCCTAGAATAAGTCAGAAGCCATAGTAAAAGATTTTTTTTTAACACAAGAGAAGTTTGGGGGTGGCTGTGAAAGAAGCATTGGAAAGCAAGCCATTTTCCCTGGGTCTCGCCTGTGGAATTTTGGTCTGTCTCACACTAACTCCTGCTGTCTTCGCTGTGTTTCTGGGGCTTGTGGTGGTTTCTTCATACAGCTGAGGCCCTGCAGCCTGCAATGATTGTTTGTTCTCTCACCCTCAACACAAAAGCAGGTCACTGTTTGGACAACGGTCTGCCCTGACATTTAGAATCACAGTGTATTCTGTTGGTCCCTGTGCTCTTTCAGGAGAGGACGGGAGTGGATGAGAGAAGTTTAGAAATGAGATGGGATGTGACATAAGACGGGCGGCCTGCGGCTTTTCAGGGTGTGTGCAGGCCAGCTGCAGGAGGCTGGCTTTGCAGGGTTAGCCCCTTAGCGCTCTGCTTTCTCCCCAGACATCTCTATACACACGGGGCTCCTGTTTTTGCTTTGACTCATCCCTGTTTTTCCAAGGCCTCGATGGTGGCAAGAACAAACAATTCTCTAATGTGACCTAATCATCTGATGTGACTTCATAGGAAATCACAGCTCTCATGAGACGTGGAATCAAAGGGTTTGGAACCCTCCACACTGTGTTTAGCAGCCCCTTGAGTATTGTGAATTGATATCAGAGATGGCGTGAGGGTAGAGACTAGGGGTTGATGATCACGTGGCATTGTGTGACTTGAATCCTTAAGAGCTGTGGTGATTAGTATTTTGTCACCTTGTCGCAAGCTAGAGTCGTCCCAGAAGACGGAACCTTAGCTAAGAAAATGCCTCCATCATGTGTGACTATGGGCAAGTCTGAGGTGGCATTTTCTTGGTTGATGACTGATGTGGGAGAACCCATCCCACTGTGGGGCGTGCACCCTGGGCAGGTGGTCCTGGGTGCTCTAAGAAAACAGACTGAGCAAGTCAGTAAACAGCACTCCTCCATGGCCTCTGCTTCAATTCCTGCCTCCTGGTTCCTACATTGACTCCTGCCTGGCTTCCCTCAGGGATAGATTGTAACCTAGAAGTCACATGGCCCCTTTCCTCTCAAAGTCACTTGGTCACAGTGTTTATCACACAACAGAAAGCCAACTAGGACATCTGCCAACTTTAACCAGGGAAGAAATTTAAGACTAGAAAAGAACCATATACCTCGTCATCATTATTATATGGAGAGAGTAACGTGATATATATACTTGGCTACAGTCCTCTTCTGAGGCTGGCCGATTGTCACAAAACCTGAGGTATGAACTACTAAAAGCCCTGATTGACAGAGAGAGATCAAAGGTCAGGGAAGCAAAGCCTGGGGAAGACAGAAATGCTGCCTCAACCGAACTGTAGACATTTTGCCTCAAGCCAACACACCATGCGTGACACTTACCTCTGTATATTGACTATTAAAATACAGTTCACGTTCATTGTTTAGAAGATCCACACAACAGAAACACTGAACGTATTTAAAGTTAGGAGGCCGACCTCTCAGGAAGGGGTTAGCGGTCTGGTGGCCACCCATTCAGGACTTTTCCCAGTGCACGCACACCGAGAACTGTTTACGCCAAAGTTAGGTCACTGTCTGTTCATTGCTCTGTACGACAGTGGCATCTTTATTTTTGGTTGGGCGCAGTGCTGGGAGCTAAGTACAGTGCACAGCAGAGCGGATTTGAGTCTTGGCCCCTCCTATCCCTGGCTGTCAGTCTTTGAACAAACCACATGATCTCTTTGCATCTTATGTAAAATGGTCTCAAGCTGTTTAGCTTTCGAGGTTCTTCTAAAGATTAGGTGCAACGGAGTAAAATTTGACACGTATGCTAAGTAGTGGGTTTCATTATACTTGTTAATTTGTTATTTAAATGTTAGTGTGTTTTCCATTCCTGATATTCGATTTTTCTCTTGACTTCCATAAAGTGGATTGTGGTTGATTAGAAAAAAAAAAATCTCACCTGCTTTATGTTGATGAGCCGTCAGAAGGATTTGTTCCCGTGTTCATTTTTATCATCTCGTCCTCAAAATATCGAGAGAAAAAGAGAAAGAACAAAGCAATTCCTTCCTTGCACCACCGCTGTGCCCTGCGCTTTTACTGTCTCTGTGAAAACACAAGGACACAGCAATAGACTCTCTAATGTGGGCGTGGGAAAGCCCATGGCCGCAACCCTACAGAGAGAACTACGGCAGCTGAGGGATGCTGGGAGCAGGAGAAATGGGCTACTCAACACCAAGTGGCCAGCCCTGGAAATGTACATATAATAGCATTATACAGACTGAGCAGGTCAGATGTATGTATTTGGTAACACACACACACACACACACACACACACACACACACACGCACGCACACTGATGTAACATCATGAATGAAAAAGAGGCCATGACTTTGAAAGAGGACAAAGAAGGGTCTGCAGCAGGGTTTGGAAGAAGGAAAGGGAAAGGAGAAATGATGCAATCATAATCTCAAAAAAAAATTTTTTTTAAAAGAGATACATATTGCCAGATACGATGGTACATGCCTTTAATCCCAGCATTCAGGAAGCAGAGGCAAGCAGATCTTCATGAGTCTGAGGTCAACCTGATCTACAAGGTGAAATTCAGTTAAAACAAAAACAAAACAAAACAAAAAACTCCCAAAGACAGACAGACACCCCACACACACACACACATATACATGCCTATCTTTACATACATTTTTATACATAAACTTTTTGCTGGCATGCTAGCATGTGCATTTCTCTTTTCTGTAAATGGGCTCAATTTTTCCCAAACCCTTTGCACTACTGCACAAATTCCATTGTATAGAAAGCAGCTTCCAGCTCAGAGCTCAGCAGCCAAGCTCCCCACCTCCCCCATTCTTGAAAACAGTCCTTCTAAGGCAGTGGAGTGGGACCCTCCGCTTGCCCACCCCCACTCGCCCACATCCTTCCTGCAACTTAAAGGCTTCAGTCAGGTTGAATAGCTCCCGGGGAATGTCGCCTTGAATTCGGGGATTGGCTGAATCAAGAGAGGAAGGAAAGCGTGCTCACAGGTGACCTTCGTAGTGACACTTCATCGGACCTAACCCCCTGGGGAAATACAGAATCAGCAAGCGGTAGTGGGAGGCCTAGACGCACCCGTGAGAGGCCAATGAGAGGATTAACCCAGAGTCGTCTATATTCACAGACCACTTCTCCAATAATAATAGTAACAGTTTAAAGCAAAAATATTCTTTTAATAGCAATAAATCCCTTGCATTATCACTTCACTGGGACAGGTGCTGTGTTCGTGGATACTTTCTCATATATCTTACTTATGCATTTACTTTATAATAATTTGTAGATAAACAGATAGGTCCTGACCTCTGGAAATTGACTGACGTCAGCCCACAGGTATGCAGTGGTGGTGAGTGGGGGAGGGGGACAAACAGCCAACGCTGCACCTGGTGCCAGCCACATGCAGGTGTATTGGAGGGAGGTACTGTGGGAAGAGCATGCTTAGACAGGGCGAGTCAGTGGGAAACCACCTTCTCACACAGGGTTTCCAGGGAAGGAAGCAGGATTACAAAGGTCGTGAGACTTTTGATGCCTTGAGATGCTGGTGAAAGGACAGACGGCATTCAGCCAGAGCAAAGCCATGGCAGAGAAGGGCCTCATCTGCGTAGCAGCCCCACCAGTGACAGCCCACCCTTCCTCCGTGGCGGATGGGATGCATTGGGAGCTGGAGAATGAGCTGGCAGTGGGCCCTCTGATGCTTGCTAACTGACTGCCTTTGTCCAGCTCCGGGAGGTGGAGCATCTGTCTGAATTGTAATGGGAAGGGGGGCTGGAGAGATGGCTCCATGGTTAAGAGCCTTGACTGTTCTCCCAGTGGACCCGGGTTCACTTCCCAGCACCCACACGGCAGTTTGCAACAGCAATGCACATAAAATAAAAATTAAAAAAAAACCAAAAAGTTGGCAAGATAGTTTGTTTGAACCTGTAATGGCGTGTGAGTAAAAGACAAAACCCAGAGACATGCCATGGAAGTTCAGGAGTGGCAGGGGCTGGAGAAATGGCTCAACAGTTAAGAGCACTGGACCTGGGTTCAATTCCCAGCACCTACGTGGTATGGTGGCTAACTACAATCTGTAACTTCAGTTCTAGGACATCTGACACTCTCTTCTGGCCTCTTTGGGCGCCAGGCACATGTATGGTACACAGTCATACATGTAGGCAAGATGCGCTTATATATTCATAAAATAATTTAAAATTTTACTTAAAGCAAACAGACACCCTTTAGGCAGCCGAGAGCTCCTAGGCCTAATAAAGAAGAAAGGGTTATGTAATTATGAGACAGGCCCTCAAATAACTCACCAGGGCCAATTCTCTGGTCAGGTTCTTTCTTAAGCACTTCTAGGTAACTGTTAGGAGCTTAAAGGATGAAGCAGGGAGCATCCCTCCCCACATCTGGTCATCTTTAATTAAGCCTGCTTCTGGTAGAACACACGCCGCTGTTCGCCGGAGGCCCCTCCGCTTGACTCTCACCCACCGCCTTCTGATCACAGCACAGCTTCCACACGGTGATTTCTGTTTCTTATTAATTTTTCTTCTTTTACCTCACTGGACAGTGAGCTGGGGGGAGGGCGAGGAGCTAGTTCATGCTTGCCTTATGCAGAAGAGTGATCGACCGTGTTTGCTAAAGCGAAAAAGAAATGAAAGAATAGCAGAGAACAAGTCCATAGTGAGGAAATAGAACTAACTAATTCCGTCGAAAACAACTCAAGGTCTCTGATATGCTTGGCACCAGAGATGTTATGGAATTTGGATTTGCGAGGTTTTGAAAAAAAATATTCATTTCTATGGCAAGGTATCTCATGGAATATTTTCCGGTCTAAACAGGAAGTTCACGTAAGAATTTTTATAAACCACACGCACAGATCCCAAAGATAGCTTTAAATAATACTTAATTAAAAATATTTTTATTTATGCTGGGTGTAATGGTACACACCTGCAGGCCCAGCGTTCAGGAGGCAGAAGCGAGAGGACCGCAGACTTGAGGCTAGCTGGCATTGCTTAGTAAGACCCCGTTTCAAAACCTTTTGTGGGGCTGGGCTCAGGAGTAGAGAGCTTGCCACACATGTGCAAGGCCCAGGTTCAAACCCTAGTACTGAAAAAATGGGGAAGATCTAAACCTTCTTCAAAACGTCATTTCATGTATGACAATGATTTACCCTCAGCCACTGGACTTGTGATATTAGCTTGTACTCAAAACGTTTTGTGTGATGTTTTGGATGATCCGATTCGGGGTGCCTGGCTTACAGAACCACCCTGTCCCTAGCTTGTCTGTGCCTTCGACTCTCATCCAAGCGCTGTGAGTCACTATCGCTCTCCACTCACCAAGAGAATATTCTCCTTTCGGGAGGAACCAGGGCTAGAAAGCCAGTCCCTTCAGACCCTTGGTCTCCCCTCTGTCCATTTGTGATCATTTCCAACTCTGCTGAAGACTTACTAGCCCCAAGGGCACCATGTTCTTCCAGGTGTGTGCACTGGGCCCTCTCTCTTCCTGTCCCCGACTTTGACCATTCCCAAAGTCTGCATGCACTAAACACCTTTCCCACGGGCCCCTATAACAGCATACATCCTTATGTCTTGGCTTGAGATATATTCATCCAATGCACACTTTCCAGGTGTCAGTGATATCTTAGGCATTGCCCTAGGTACTGGGGATATAGTAGTGAGCAAAACAAACCGCATTCTTGCCTTTTGGAGCTTGCATTTTAGTGTAGGGAGGTTCACAAACAGGGGTCTAGTTCTACTAATGCCCCATATTAGTAAGTGCTATAAAAAATGAATAGGAAAGGCAGATAGAAAGGAATGGAGGTGAGAAGGCTGTCTTAGACGGAGTGGTTAGGAAGGTCATCCCAGAAAGGAATCAAGAAAAGGGACCACGAAGCTGGAGCAAAAGGGTCATGTGATAGACATTTCCACGGTGAAACTGGGTGACAGGAATGTGCTCAGGAAACAGCAAAGATGCTGCCGCCCAGGGAGCAGGGAGCAAATAACCCTCTGATCTAAGATACAACCACCATGAGATCAGAGACAAGGGTATGGTACTTCACTGTTCTACCAGGACCAGCTTTGCGCAGTTGCTATAGAGATTAGGAGACGGCATCCAGGAAGGTCAAAGAACTTGTCCAAGGTCACACAGCTGACATTAGAGACGAGCACTGCCCCCATGCAGCTGATTCAGAATCCTTCATCCTTGACTCCATCACTCTTAATGCCTCCCTCACCATCCCGGGCATTCTTAGTGTTGGGTTAGACATGTGGGTGGATGAAGGGGCAAAGACTGGACATCATGTTGGTATTTTCACCCCAATTCAGTGTATTTTCAAGCCAAATGATAACCACCCCTGTGTTTTTTCTCCTCGGTTGGGGTCAAGTTTACAGAAATAAAAGCAGAAGCCAACTATAGCAACAGGGAAGATTCACTCAGGAATCTGACCTTGAAAACTGCTGAAGAAAGCATACAGTCCCTGGGAGGGAGCCCTGGACAAGAGGCAGCTGTGCCTGAGGAGGGAACACCCAGAACCTTCCACGGAAAATTGCAACCCAGGCCTGGAAAAGGCCTGTCATGATCACCTCTCTGAGACGGAGATAAAACAAGCTGCGTGGTGCTCCCTGTAGGATGAACGCTGGCAGGAGCTTGGAGTCACAGTGAGGACAGCTGTGCCCACCCAAGGGATCAAGAACTCCTTCAAAGCCAAAAGTTCCAGATTCCCAAGCTGGGCAGGCCCAGGACCCACAGCCTTGACCACTCAGGTTCACCTAACTGTAGGAGTCGACTGGAAGCTTGTGCATAGCTCTGTGTGATTTCTAAGATCAAAATCCCGCCCAAAGGACCGGTAGGATTTGAGGAGGTGATTAGCTCAAGGCATGACAGATGCCAAGAGTATCCTGTGAATTCCTTGAGAGGAACAGGATGGCTTCTCCATCGCTATCTACTTCCCTCTGGAGATTCTCTCAAGATGAAATCAAAGAGAATGAAACAGGAAGTGGCCTTTATCCTGTGATCTCACTTTGGTGCCCAAAGGGAGGCCTCTTCCCCCCACCCCCGGCGTGATAAGAAAATCTATCTTCTTGACGATGTGAGGAGGGCCAGAGCGGTTCTGGCTCTCTCCCTGGCAGGATGCTGACTGCTTGGCCAGGACCCGAATCATAATCTCAAGGAGCTAAAGTGTGATGAGCTGACACGAAGGCCAAAGCCGTGAATGCTCCCACCCCTGTGTGGAAGGAAAATGGTGGGTGAATGCGGGGTGCTGGGCCAGGCCCTCACAGTATCACAGAGAGCTTTCACACCAGGACCACATATCCTTCCTGCCTGTGTGTCCGCCTTCCGGATTCCCTGTGAAGATGCTGAAGCCTTCAACAGGAAAGGATGGAGCCCCAGAGCTCATCAGGTCACATCAGGAGCAAACAGCCCCCACAGAACAAAGCCCAGGGTGGAAACTGACAGTATCTGTGTGGATCTGGTTGATGCGGGAGAAATCCTCTCACTCTGAGCCTCATGGAGTGCTGTGTGAGCTGTGGATTTGAAGTGCAGCGTGGTGTGTGTGTGCGTGCGTGCACGTGCGTGCATGTGTGATTATGGTAAGAAAGGAATCAGAAAGCCACATCTCATTTCCCCAAACCATAGTTTGGTTTTCTTTTCTTTTTTAAACGTGTCCCTTGGCCCTGAGCGGTGAGGAGTATGGAGTTGAGAGGGACGCAGGGTCTGGCTTTGGCTTTAGCTTTCTAGTCTGTGGCCGTGGCGAGCCTGTATCATTTAGTCATGGGCTAAACACAGAGACAAAGTCGACAGTTCAAGTCGCCTGTCCTCAAGGAGGCTGCGTCAGAATTGAGGAGCTAGGTAGGTTTTTTTTTTTTTAAAGCTAAGTATAAGAGAAATGATGACAGATGAAATTTCTAATATGCAAATACTTGATTCTAAAAAAATTATTCATTTAATGATGAGATCAATTGCAACTACCAAGCTATTTAATAGTCATATAGTGTAGGCATTCTCGGAGGAGGAAACAGCATTTTTTGCAAGCAGAAAGACAATAACAGACCACTTCATACCCATTAGGATGGCTACGACTTAACAACAAAAATGAGTGCATGTCGGGAGTGAGTGAGGAAATCGAAATCCTTCTGTGCTAGGGGTGTGAACAAGAATGTTGCCGTCACTGTGGGAACCTGCGTGGGGAGTCCTCGGGACATTAAAAATGACTTGTCACATGACAAGCCTACTTCGTGGTGGGGTCTCGGAGAGATGCCCAGATACCATGCTCACAGCAGCAGTATTCAGAATAATTACAGCCTAGAAGTAATGTAGAAGCAGAGAAGGAGAGTTTGGTACTTGCACCCTGTGATGGGCTACTGTCCTCCCTCACAGGAAAGGCATCCCAACACTTGCTACAGTGTGATAAACCCTGAGAATATCATGCTGAGTGGAACAGGCAAGTTTGGGAAATACAGATGTGTCATAATCCTATTTCTGCGAAGTGTTTAGAGTAGTTGGGTTTCTAGAAACAGAAGACAGATGGGTGATTGTCATGGGTAGGGGGAGCGAGGTGTCATCATTTAATACATAAAAGTTTCCGTTTGCAAGATGAAAAGAGCTCTGTGGTTGTGACTGTGGTGTGAGTGGGTTTTGCATGGGGCTGGGGATCAAACCTTGGGCCTCACACAAGCCAAGCAAATACTCTGCTAGAAAACTAGATATCTAACCCTGAAACAGACATCTGACAATTGTAACCATGGAAACCAAGGATGTAGCCTGGGGGCAAAATGTTTAGTTGGCTTCTGTGGACACCTGGGTTTCATCTTCGGCAAGTAAAGGGTACGAGTAAGGGGGTGGGGAGAAAGAAAGAAGGGAGGAAATTTTAAATTGTGTTTTCTCATAATGACAGAAAAAAAAGAGGCAGCATAAGAGAGTGTGGCAGGTGAGGGTCGTGGAGGACAAGCCAAGTTAATGATAAGAGGGGAGAAGAATAAGAAATTCAAGATATGCCTTCTAGTTCTGGCATGGTGGTCCACACCTTTGATGCCAACACTCAGGAGGCAGAGGCAGGTGGATCTCTGTGAGTTCGAGGTCAGCCTCCAGGACAGCCAGGACTATAAGGAGAGACCCTGCCACAAAAAAAAAAAAAAAAAAGAAAAGAAAAGAAAAAAGAAAGGATCCTATTTATGGGAAAAAAAAGTAAGTGTCAGGGTCATGGAGTCATGTTTGGTGTCTTGGGACCACGCAGTGAGAAGCACTACTGTAGCCCTTCTGGCCAGCCCCCAGCACAAGGAGCTGAGCAGGGAGAGTCTGCACAGGTGCACAAGTTGTGCCTGAAAGGTATCCATAACCCCCAGGTGATTTTAGCATCCCCAGCTCCTGCAGGCCTTAGTTTCCTCACCCACAATATAAGAGAGGCCAGTCGGAGGTCATCTAGTTTGCCCTGTGACCCACGCACCTGGACCTGAGGGATCTAGAATGCACTGTTTTGAGCAGCCATGAAGGCTGTTGCCACTTTCACCGGGGAAGCCATGGGGAGTGCCGTCCACTGGCCAGTGACTGGCTTGTGCCAAGTGTCATGTCATGCCACGGGTGCCGTGATGACTCCACCCTTAATGATTAGAACTACAAAATGCCTTTCAAAACAGTCACAGTGTTTTATATTCCTGCCAGCCATGCGTGGGGATAAAAAATCTCTCCAGAACCTTCCCAACACTGGTTACTGTCTGAATTTTTAAAAACTTAGTCATCTTAGTGGGTGTCAAATGGAATATCATTATGGTTTTGATTTGCGTTTCTCTATTGACTAATACTGTTGGATATATTTGTATCTGTTAATTAACTATTTATTGCATCTTCTTTAGAGAGATATCTCTTGATACTATTTGACTGTGTTTAAATCAGTTTTATCTGCTGTTATTTTTACTACTTCTTATTACTTTTTAAAATGACTTATTTTTTTATTTTATGTGCATTGGTGTTTTGCTTGCATGTGTGTCTATATGAGGGTGTCAGATCCCCTGGAACTGGAGTTACAGACAGTTGTGAGCTGCTATGTGGGTGCTTGGAATTGAACCAGTGTCCTCTGGAAGAGCAGCCAATGCTCTTAACCGCTGAGTCATCTCTCCAGCCCTTGAAGACTTTTGTTACTGTTATTGTTTTGTTTTTATCAAGACAGGGTTTCTCTGTGTTACAGTCCTGGCTGTCCTGGAACTCAATTTGTAGAACAGGCTGGCCTTGAACTCAGAGATCTGCCTGCCTCTGCCTCCCAGGTTTGAAGACTTATTCTTATGCTTTGTTTTGTTTTCCAAAGAGAGTTGTAGTTTTAGACTCTTTTATTTAGGTCTGTGATCTGTTAGGAGCTAGTCTTCTTGTGCAATACACACAAGAGGCCCAGCTTTGTTGTTTCGTATATTAATTTCTAGCTGACATTCAGCATCGTCTGTTAGGAGACTGTCCTTTGGGTACTGAATTGTGCTGGCATGGACTGGATTCCACATATATTACCTTGTGTGCTCACCTGACACTGTCCCTGATATCTTTAGATATTTTCTTCTCGTATTCGAGCCCCACAGCTGTGTGACGAGGCTTTCCCCTCTTATACACACAGTGGCACACGTGTAGACTGAAGCCACTCCGGTCTCCATGTACTAGGTCACGTGCTGGAGGAAACGATCCCTGGCATCTCAGCTCCCTACACGCTAATGGTTTGTTTCTCTCCCATCTCAGCGACAGGACTGAGTCCTTGTAGGAGAAGACGCTCCACACACACACACTGGAGACTCAGGATCTGGTCAACAGGGAAGAGGTGGAGAAAGACATGGTAAGCCGTTCTTGTGGGAGTCGTTTTTAAGGGAGTGGAACACACCCTTCCTGCCCACTGCCCACTCCTTGCAGCTGGCTGCAAGAGAAGTTTGCTGTTGACTGAGAGGCACATTTAGCACACCACCACCACAAGAGCCAGGACAATGACATTCAAATAACTCCATAAGCCGGACGGGAATTGTGCCTCCCTGGCCCCCACCCCACCTCCCAAACCCATCCTGTCGGGGCCTGCACAGGACATTTGCCACACCACCGCACCAAAAGCTCTTGCATCATTTCTCTATTTATTCCATTTCGCTAATTAACACATTGGTTATTTGTCTCTGGCTGGCTGGCCCAGCCCTGGTTGTCAGTCTGAATCGGTGAGTTCCATCTTCCATCACAGCCAGGGATAATACTCCTCTATGTTCGGCTGGGTTCTGGCCTGTGGTCACAGGAAGTGTTGGAACTGAAGGCATGCCTTCAGCTCCCATTGGGCGTAAGTTAATGAAAGGGAAGGGGAGGGATGCTGAGTGAGATCAGTGCTGACTAAGATCCTTTATCAGGCCCTATGTTCAAGCATGCCTCCGTAGGGTTTCTCACTGCAGCCCACTAGGAGACTAGAACTCTCCTCAGATTTTTTGGAAGAGACTCAAGGAAGTAAAGTAACTTATCCAAAGTCAAACCATGAGTCTTAGAAGCAATGCACAAATCCAAGACTGTCTGAATTCCTTTCCATCTCCCAGCTGGTGTACAGATAGATGTTCCCCACACTCATTACGAATAATGAGCCTCAGCCATTTCTCTGAATGCATGTGTCAATCAGGGGCAGGCAAGGGACTCTGTCTCTTTGTACTACATGGTTTGATACATATGTCCTCTGATCACTCTGATTCACTCATATAAGAGAAAACCAGCAAGTTAATAAAATATGTTTACTAACTAAAAAGTTATTTTAAGTTATGTGTATAGGCGTTTTGCCTCAATGTGTCTATGCATTGCGTGCATGCAGTGCCCCTGGAGGCCAGAAGAGGGCATCAGATCCCCTGGGGCTGGAGTTACAGATGGTTGTGAGCTGCCATGTGGGTGCTGGGAACTGGATACAGGTCCTTTGGAAGAGCAACCAGTGCTCTTAACCACTGAGCCATCTCTCCTGCCCCTACAGATTTATTTTTCCACAGTGAAGCTGAACAGTATTTCCATATAGAAAAGGGCATGGATCTTAAGAACAAAGCTGGGACTCAGTTCTCTCCCACAGGTGAAGAATGGGTGATGGAAACCCATTTAGAGCATCTCCATGTTGCTTGTCAGCGTGTAGTGCTCTTTTGCCATGAGTGAAAGCAGTATTTCTGTATATTTGGATATCAGATGTATACAGATATGTGGGAAGGGTTTGGGGGACAAACCCATAGAAGTCATAACAAAGGGCTGTGGGCTTCTTGCACTAGTAACCACATGTACAACCAAGACACACAGAAAGAGTGTCATTTTTCCCAATGGGGCCTTTTTTTGCCATATGTCAAGTTTTCTTCCAGACCTTCAACCCTCCTAGCTACTATCTAAAGCAGTGGTTCTCAACCTGTGGAGTCGGACCAGTCCTTTCACAGGTTGCCTAGGACCATTGGAAAACACAGATATTTACATTGCGATTCATAACTGTAGCAAAACGACAGTTACTAAGTAGCAACAAAAATAATGTGATGGTTGGGGGTCAGCACAAAACATGAGGAACTGTATTAAAGGTCATAGCATGGAGCTGGAGAGATAGCTCAGCAGTTAGGAGCTCTTCCAGAGGACCTGAGTTCAGTTCCCAGAAACCACATGGTGGCTCCCAGCCATCCATAATGAGATCTTGTGCCCTCTTCTGGCCTGCAGGTGTACATACATGA
This sequence comes from Ondatra zibethicus, assembly GCA_004026605.1. Taxonomy (NCBI): domain Eukaryota; kingdom Metazoa; phylum Chordata; class Mammalia; order Rodentia; family Cricetidae; genus Ondatra; species Ondatra zibethicus. The sequence continues at coordinate 90,855 of PVIU01002898.1, forward strand.
GGAATCTTGTATACATAATAAATAAATCTTTAAAAAAATTTAATAAAAGAAAAAAAGGCCACAGCATTAGGAAGGTAAGAATCACTAAATTAGAGGATAATAGAGGTGTGGAAGTGAGGAAGGGGAGCATCACTGAGCTGGAGGATGATGGAGCTGTGGAAGTGAGGAAGGGGAGCATCACTGAGCTGGAGGACGATGGAGCTGTGGAAGTGAGGAAGGGGAACATCACTGAGCTGGAGGACGATGGAGCTGTGGAAGCAGAAAGCCCCAGTGATCATTCTTTCATTCCCCTCTAATTTTTCACCTTTGAATTTTCAACTTTAAAAGTAAATCTGTGTTTTAGTTTTTCAAACAATACATGAAACCTTGAAGCTACCATTGGATGTTATGTCTGACATGAGAGGGTGTAGGCAGTCTCTTGGTAGTGTGCGTTGGTAGGAAGGCAGCAGGAAGTTGGCTCGGGGTTGGTTGTAGACGTGGGGAGGGTACGTGTGGAACTTATAAGTGGCTTTGAGGTCTGGAACTCCAGTCCCTCCTGCTTCTTAGGGACAGATTTTGACCCAGAATTTTGACAGTGGCTCAGAGTTGTCCTGTAACTAGGAAGGGCCTGGAGCTGAGACAATGCAAGTCACACACGTAATTTTATATTTTCTGGGAGCCGGGTCTTTATGAAAACAAAAGAAAAAAAAACAAGATATGAAGCCAATTTGAATGCTGTTTTCATCTAAAACAATATGCTCAAAATATTATTCTGATACATAGTCAGTTTAGAAAGGAATGAGATTTATTGCATTCTTTTTAGTTTATGGATGTTTGTTCATCTATCTTTATCTCCTAACTGTAAGGATTTCTGATGTCTTATTATTGGCGACACATAGAGATTAAGAATTCAAATCTTTTCTGGTGATAACTCTGAGAATTGAGCACTAAACCACATTCCCAGGCCTCACAGTTCAACATCTAGAGTCAGGCAGAGCAAGACTTGAACTCTTAACTCTTTTTATTTTATTTTATGTGTATAGGTATTTTGCATGTATGTATGCATGTAAGTACATATGTGTACCACATGTATGCAGTGCCTACAGAGGTCAGAAGAGGGTGTCAGGTCCTCTGGAACTAGAGTTACAGATGCTTGTCAGTCACCATGTGGGTGCTGAGAACTGAACCTGTGTTCCCTAAAAGAGCAACATGTGCTCTTAGCCACTGAACCACCTCTCCAGCACCAGATTTGGATCTTTTACTGAACCATTTCTCTGATCTTTGGGTGCCTGTCTCTAAGTGGAAATGGGAACCATTCTGTGGGGACTTCACATCCCGCCTGAGATGTGACACGTGGCTCTGCCGTTTTCTTTCCTGCTTTTGCTTTATTTGGGGGTTTGTTTTACATGTAGGAAGAACTGAATTAGTGCTAAAGAGCATAAAACTTAGAAGAATTTCCATACACTGAAAGTGTTTCCAAGTGCCAAACAGATGCCCAGCAGGGAAGACTCAAAAGACCTGTGAGCGTGGTAAACCAGGGAAGGGGGCCTGCAAGCTTATGGGTCTCCAGGAAGTTGTGCGCCAGCGTGCAGGTCCTGCCTGGTGAACCTCCAGGTTTGAAAGGAGGCTGCTGTGATGGCAAAGAGAAGGCCACCACAGGGTAGGGAAGGAACTTCCTGCCACCGCTTGGGGAGGAGGAGCTGTCTCCTCAGCCGACAGAACCTGCCTGTTTCTGCTTGGTGTATGCCAGCCCTGCCTGGGCCACTGGAAGAAAAGATCGCAGACTGTGTCCCCTCTGGGCTGATAAGGGAGGTGAGGAGGATTTTAAATTGAATATCCTTGTTATATTTTTGTTGTTTTGAGACAGGGCCTCAAACTCACCATGGGACCAGGCTGGATTTGAACTCATGGAGATCTGCTGGCCTCTGCCTCCTAAGGGCGGACATCAAGGTGGGTACTACCATGCCCAGAATGTTTCGTATTTTTGGAAGAAAGATTTATGGAAAATTTCCATAGAATAACAAGGCTGGGTGTGGGTGGGCATGCCTACAATTCCAGCACTCAGAAGGTGGAGGCAAGAGGATTTTGAGTTCCAGGCTAGCCTTATCTACATAACAAAACTAGGTCTCAAATAGACTATGTACTGTACTATTCTATATTACATTTATATAAATAAAACAGAAGGATGTGACTCCCATTAACCAACTCTGATAATAACCAATGCTGTTTTATCTATATTTCCTAACTTCCTCTCACACGGTTTGAAATGAGTCCCATATCTCAAACCCTTTAAAAAACTCAGAGTATTTCACTCTTTTGAGTGAATGTACTCAAAAGAATATCACCAGCCCTGTCCTGGCTTCTAGTGCTTTTCTCTTAAAATGAGGTGCCAAATAAGTCCCAGACAGCACATTGGATTTAAGGCCTGTCCATCACGCCCCCCTTACTCTGTAGCTTCGCCTCCTTCCCCTCGCCCTGCCCCTCCCTTGTGATTTATTTTCTGGAGAGGCCCACGTTGTTTTTCCTGTGGCATCTCCCACAGTCTTTACTTCACTCATTGTTTCCGTGGGACCTGCCTTCTGTCTGGCCTTTGGTAAGTTGGTAGTTAAATTCAGAGGCCTGATCTGATTTAAATCTGTTTGGCTCTTCGGAAGGATCACTACACAGTTGATGACATGATCTTCCTCAGGAGTAATGCCTTCTCTCCCCTTGTCTGTTTTTACTTCTTTCTCTCCTGCCGCCCCTGCTTTGTGATTATGGTGAAACACACGACCACACACATCTGAACTTTGCCACCCTGGCATCTCTAAGTGTTACAGTCACCCTCATTCAGTGTGTCCTACTACTCAGCCACGGTGGTTTGGTGTGCCTCACCTCGGCCCAGTGAAGCCCTAGAACCCTGTCACCTCCCCACACTGGAAATTCTACACCCAATAAATAATCCCACATCTGTCTCACCTCTGACATTCATTTTCTGTTAAAGGTGTAAGTCACAAAACAATCCCACGTCAGTTTGGAATTATGATTAATAAAAGGGTTATTTATTTAAAGGAAAAACTTGCAGATCACCGTCCTAGACAACAGCCCTCTGCACGACCAGGAAAGGAGTTAGTAGCCGGAAGCGGAGTCCAAAGCGAGAGAGAGAGAGAGAGAGAGAGAGAGAGAGAGAGAGAGAGAACGCACGCGCCCACCACTACTGCTGCTTTTTAAAGCAAAAGAGCCCACGCCCAAGTGGGTATTGGCTGAAGGAGCAGAAGGAGCTCTGGCAGCATTCTGTCTCTGGGAGTGAACTATGACAGGTACATATCAGTAGAGCCATAGAGTCTGTGGTGTGTGTGTGAGTGTGTGTAGTTTATCTCACTTAGCATGATGCCCTCAAAGACCTTCCTAATGTTGTGACTCTTTAATACAGTTCTTCATGTTGTGGTGACCCCCAACATTAAATTACTTCATTGCTACATCATAACTGTAATTTTGCTACTGCTATGATCCATAATGCAAATATCTGATATGCAGGGTGTCTGATATGCGACTCTAAGGGACAGAGAACCCTTGCTTGAAGGGCCCTCTTCTGTTGTGTATACGAAGCACACTTTGATATGCATGCACCTCTCATTGTACACTGGGCTTCTTTCTACCTCCCAGGTCTCACGGATGAAGCTGTTATGAACATTACTTCCAGAGCTCAGTGTTTATTTGTTTGTTTTTGAAGGGGGCAGATTATACCCAGAGATGGAATTGCTGGATCACATGGTAAGTTTATGTTCTGAGACAGGGCCTCCTGCAGGTTTGCACTTGCAGCTGAGGCTGGTCTGGAGTGTCTGGCCCTCTTTCTTCCAGCTCTCAGGTGCTGGGGTCGCAGGTGTTTGGTGTTTAAGGGTTGGAGAGAGACCTTGTGAGTCTGCACAGGGGCTTCTCTGCTCCACATTCCTCCCAACAGTACAAATGCTGTCATTGTCCTCTATCCCCACCTGTATCTGCTGCTCTGTGCATTCTAATGGTGGAGATAACTGGTTTGGACTTGTGATTCTCTGATGGTTAGTTATCGTAAGCATCCCTTCACTGTTCACTTGCATAATTCTTTAAAGAGATGTCTATTTAAATTCCATCTTTTAAAAAGACTTATTATTTTTATTCCATGTGTATGGGTGTTTTATCTGCATATCTGTATGTGTACCACATATATGCCATGTCCATGGAAGCAAGAGTTACAGGTGGTTGTGAGCTGCCATGTGGTTACTGGGAACTGAATCCGGGTCCTCTGCGAGAGCAGCCAGCATTCATAACCTCTGGGTCACCTCCTCAGCACCTCTGTCCATTTTAAAAGGATCAGCTTGTTTGGTTTTTGTCATTGAACTGTAGGAGATCTTTACATATTATGGTACTCAGCCCTTACCAGGTAAATGAGTTGCAAACCCGTGCTTCCCCCCATCGAGCCATCTCTTTGCTCTTTTGCTGCTGCTGTTCTTGTATGGAAGTTTTCACTCGTCATGTAGCCTCATCTGTCTGTTTCGATTTCTGCTTCTTCTTCTTTTGGTTCCCTTGCCAGAAAGCCTTGCCAAGTCCAGTGTCACAAAATATAGCCTACAATTCCTTTTAGCCATCCTTAATGCTGATCACCAAGAACAGTAACTTCAGGAGTGTGGCCAACCCTGCGACATCCTAGCTCAGGCCTTTATTCTGAGTAGGAACACAGGTCATGTGTGGAGAGAAATGTCCCTCCCTAGCGACGTGGCTAGCTCTGAGCTGCACGTTAGCGCTGTCTTTATTTACAGTGGTTCTTTGTCCTCCTCAGAAGGTGAAAAGCCAGTGAGGAGGTTTTTTTTTTAAAAGTATCTTTATGGACTTAGGGATTTGATGTCTGTGTTCTTACTAATTCTCTGCACTTGCTGTTTTTATTGTTCCAGGGTTTCCATCTTTAGACTGAGACAGACCTCCGAGTTGGCTCTGAGCTCCTCTGGCGTGGCCTGCAGATTTTTTGACAGATCCCCAGCTTACTGCGATTCCAAGATGGTTTAGGCTGATTTTACACATTTCCTGTCCCAGACAGAATCAGCCACTGAGATAATATTTAAATATAAATAGTTCAGAGCTTTTACAATCTAGAGCAAGACTGCTTGGAAAGTTGGAATGCTGTGTGATTGGACTGAACTGCGCCCAGAACACCGGGACATTGTGTGATTGGACTGAGATGCCCCTCTGCCTCCCGTTTTCCTGATGGTGAGCGCAGGGTGACCGGGGAAGGCACAGGGTACTCCTAGTGTGTGTCACTGAGTGGGCATGGTGTCCAGTAGGGGGTTGACGAGGCAGTGAAGGTCAACTTAGAGTTCAGCAGAGTCCAGCCAAAGGCCAGCTCTGGAGCTTGCCTGTGGAGTTAACTGAATCACAGGGAAATTACAGGAGAAGGCCCAGTCAGCCTGGAGGGCCTGGCATTCCACCCCTGAGGAAAGGCAGAGCCAGCAAGTCTTCCAGGTGTTAGTGAGTCAGCAAGAGGTGGGGACTCTGTGGGGTCTCGAGAGAGGCACAGAGTGTGAGCCAGGCACGCAGGTCCATGCCTATGACTTTAGAACTCGGGAGACTGGGGCAAGAGGACGAGGGTTCCCAACCAGCCAGGGCTATGGGTTATGTGACAAGCCTCTGCCGGAAAAAAAAAAAGAGAGAGAGAGAGAAAGAAAAAGAGCAACTCTGAAGTTAAGAGCACTCGCTGCTCCTCCAAAGGTTCTGAATTCCATCCCTAACGTGGATTATGAGTTGCCTGTATCTCCAGCTCTGGGGTAGCCCACACACTCTTCTTCCTGTCTTCTCAGATGCCTTCATACCTATGACATACACACTTGTGGACACATGTCCATACATCACACACACACACAGAGACACGTACACACATGGGCACATGCACACACATGGACACAAGCACATACATGGATACATGCACACATGTGGACACATACATACCTGTGGGCACACACATATGCACACGGACACATGCACACGTGGACACATGTACATACGTGACATACACATATGGACATATACACACACAGGTATATGCACACACATGGACGCATACACACATACACATGCATGCACACTTATACACATATGAGCACATACACTCATGGGCACTTATACACATATGGACATATACACACAGGTACATGCGCACACACACACATATGGACACATACACACATACACATGTATGTGCATTTATACATATATCAACACACACAAGGGCACATACACACATGTGGACACACACATGTAGACACACATATACACACGGACACATGCATAAACTTATGCATAAAAATAACTTTTAAAAAAGAAAAATCAATAGCAGAGTATATTTCAAGGTCAGCTGTGTCAAACAGAGGGGCTGAAAGACAAACAGAAGAGAGACTGTGGTTCCCACTGCAATCCTTGCTATAGAATTCAGCCTTTTTACCTGGACCTGGGACAGCATGTCTAACTCCACCCTCACGGAAACAGATTCTTACTGATGTAGGACTCTTTTTTCCTGTTTCCTGGTTGCTCTAATGCTGTTCCCACCGCAGCTCCACACCTGATGCTCAGCCTGGGCTGCCTCTTTGTGGCTTCTTCCTTTGCACTTTCTTCTCAACCCCGAGACACTTTAGTCAGCCCTGCCATTGTATCCACTGCTGCCCTGGGCCTGTTGCCACTCTCTCTCCCCGCAGCCTATTTAATCTCTCCATGCAATTAGCACCTTCTTATTCATGGATCTTTTTCCTATTGTCCATGTTCTCTTCCTGCTCCAGTGATTGTCTGAACATCCCGAGATAGGTGGGGATGCATCTTCATGGACCAAACATTTCTAGAGCCAAGCAGAGATTTCCAGAAGGCTGGCAAAACTCTCCTTGTTTCAGCCAAAGCCCTGCTGAGATGTAAAAGCCATTTCTCTCCACTCCTGGGTTTGCTGTGGATCTCTTGGGAGTGTTATTAACTCTCTCCGTGTCTTGCCTGCATCTTTTCACCCCAGAAAAACGCAATGGGAATGTTTCTCTTCATTTCTGCAGCCCTGCTCTGTGTCCAGAGCATCTGAGAGGGGTCCAGGCACTGACTCAGACTCTCCACATGCGGCATGAACCGGAGCGGCAGACTCCTCAGGTGCTAACGAGGCTCTTCTGTTGTTTAAGAAGAAGAAAATGAGGGGCCAGGGATGGGGCTCAGTTGGAAGCATGTTTATCTCAGTTAGAAGCATGTTAACATAGCCCAGGTTCAATGCCCAGCACCACACACGGGTGTGGTGGCTCACACTCATACTCCCAGCACTTGGGAAATGGACACAGGAGGATCAGCAGTTCAAGGTTATCCCCTGCTCCACAATGAGTTCAAGGCCAGTCTGGGCTTCCAACCCTTAGGCACACAGAGCCTTGGTGGTGAGAAGCTTGGGCCTCTGACTGTGTTTGTGCTCCAGGCCCCTTGAAATTGTATAAAGAGCTTGTATTCAGATAAATAGAAATTCAGATAGATTGTGCATGTGCACACGTGCTTGTGTAGCATGTTTGCAGTGCATACGTGCTTGTGTACCTCTCTCTCTCTCTCTCTGTGTGTGTGTGTGTGTGTGTGTGTGTGTGTGTGTGTGTGTGTGTAGTAACCCCAAAGTCCAGAAGAGGGCACCAGTGGGCACTGAACCCCAGGGTACTAGGAACCTGTTCTGGAGGCCTGTGATAGGAGTCGTGTTTGTCCATGGAGATTTCAGTAAATTTCACCAACTCAGACTTTGCACTTCATTCAAAAATTCCACATCACAAAAGCATCCCTTTTCCCAGTGCCTGCTTGGTAGATGCGAGCATGTGTTCTGCCTGTGCCACAGTGAATCTCTGCCCCACCCCCACCCCTGCCAGTCTCCCTGAACCCCTATTTCCTATTGTGCACCTATTCTTTCCTTTGCTAAGGTAACTTGAGCAGAGGACCGTCCCCAATCACAGCCGCGAGTCTGAAGACACCTCACCGGCCTGTTAACTAGGTGCTGACGTCATCAGCGTGGCCAGCCACCATCCAGAAAGCAAAGACAATCTCTCTTCAAATGGACAAATCACAAATGGGCATACATGACCCACACTGAAGCCACAGCCACTTACACATGGCTTTCCTCAACTTGGAAAAGCTGTCCCTTAGCTGACTGAGCCATGGAGATGACAGGCCATGCTGAGTGTGGCTGGGGAAGAAAGGCGGGACCTTGCCTCCCAGGAAGCTTTCTTTAAAACTTTTTCAAATCCTCAAATCCGTAAGTCACAGAAGGGAACTGACAGCCCACAGGTGCTTCCCTCGCAGGCCTGCGGGCTCCTGGCTTTGCCAGCCATCTTAGTTGGCTCTCTGTGGCTGTCGTAAACACCACAACCAAAAGCGACTTGGGTGAGAAAAGCTTCAAATTCAGCTTAAACCTTACAGTCCGTCACGGTGGGAAGCCAAGGCAGGAACTGAAGCAGAGGCGTGGAGTGCTGCTCACTGACTTGCATTCGGTGGTTTGTTCAACCTGCTCTCCCCCACCAACCCAGGACCACCTGCTCAGAGCGGGCTGGACCCAACCACACCAATCTGATTAAGGATATGCCGCCTGCAGGCTGGCCTATAGGCCAGTCCGATGGAGGAAATCCCCCAGTGAAGGTTCCCTCTTCCCAGATGGTTTTACGTTTGTGTCAAGTTGACAGAAACCCACCCAGCACCCCAACTCACTCTGTCAAGGCCTCTGAAGAAAGACGTGCAGAGGAAGTCCGCGTTGCTCAGCACCCCTACTCATCTGCCCTTTTCGCCTTTCCTTGGTCCAGTTTTGTTTTGTTTTTGTTTGTTTTTTCTCTTAATCTCTAGCTAACGGTTTCCACCCTGAGGCTTTCTGAGCAAAGCCGTCCAGCTCCTCTAGTTGAGGTTTTGATTTGCTGGTCGCACCTCCAGGGAAGCCTGAAGATAACTGGCTGTTTGCAGCCCCTCCCCCGCCAGCCCTAGTCCCTTACTGGAAGCCACCATTGTTAAGATGTGACTTTTATGGGCTCGAAGAGTTTGCAGGGTTGGAATTTGACCTGGAATGTGGCTCTTGGGTGCTTCTTATCTATTGTAAATAAAGGTGGCAGTAAAGGGGGGGGGCTAGCTGGGAGGGTAAAGGGCTTGTCATCCTTCCCACTGACGTGAGTTCGAACCCTGGGATGCCCATGGGAGCAGAAAACCAACTCCTTGCCGCAAGCTGTCCTCTGATAGAGGCATGCCTGCCTTGGCATGTGCTCTACCTCCGCAAATAAATAAATGTAATAGGACAATCTTAAGAAGATAGAATGTGGTTCTTAGAAACATAGAAGCTGGGCTACTCACACCAGCGAAACATTCACCAGCGAAATGTTCCGGGAGAAATCAGCTTGGATGGATGACCTTCATTCTCTCCCTCTCCTTGAGTGAGTAACAGGAACTATGTAGGGAAAAGAACTTTTTTTTTTTTTTTGGTTGTCCTGGAACTCGCTCTGTAGACTAGGCTGGCCTCGAACTCACAGAGATCTGTTGTAGAAAATTTTTAAGATGTGTTACTTTTGTTTATGCTGCATTTGTTTAACTCTCTGAAGCTATGATTCTTTGCCTGTTTAAAACACCTGATGGTTTAATAAAGAGCTGAATGGCCAATAGGGAGACATGAGAAAGGATAGGCGGGGCTGGCAAGAGGAGAGAATAAAGAGGAGGAGACACCTGGGAGGAGAGGGGAAGCAAAATAGAGCAAGGGGAGGAGGACATGGGGGTCAGCCACCCAGCCACACAGCTGCCCAGCCACACAGCCACCCAGTGACCCAGCCACGCACCCAGTAAGAGTGAGAGTACGATATACAGAAGTAAGAAAAGGAAGAAGCCCAGAGGCAAAAAAGTAGACAGGGCAATTTAAGAAAAGCTGGCTAGAAACAAGCCAAGCTAAGGCCGGACCTTTATAAGTAAAAATTCTGTCCCCTTGTGTATTTACTTGGGAGAGAAAGAGTAAAAACAACTACAGACATCCTCCTGCCTCTGCCTCCTTAGAGCTGAGGTTAAAGGTGTGCGCCACCACCGCTGCGGGCACTTTTATTTTTTTACTTACACACTCACTGGGTGCTGGTTTGTAATTAGATCTGTGGCTGTGGGGAACCATTCCCTTCCCCCTCCATGGCACAGACTGCCAAGGCTGTGAAATAGACCATAGGTGGGCAGAATAAAAAAAAAGTACTTGCACTGACCTTGTGCATGGGACAGTACTGAAGAAAAGAAAGCACCAAGCAAGCACTCAGTGAAATATAGAAGAACCCGAATTTTCATCTTTATGTGGGAGACAGGTGGGGATGTAGGTGACTCAAGAGGGTGCACATGGTTTGGGGAAGGCTAAATGGGTCTTCAACAGTTGACAGGGCCAGCTTGGTGTGGCACAGATCTCCAGGCTCCGAGGAATTCATGACGATGAGGTTCCTTTAGGGGATCCATTCCTAGAAGACTCAGGGAAATGAGCTAGGTAGAGTGATCCCTTGCCAACAGTAGTGGGCCTGAGGCAAGGGAGCAGGAGTTCAGTCCAATCCTGAACTGTAACAAGGCCCTGTCCGGCAGAACATGGCTGGTGCCACAGAAACGTGTAAACTGTGTGAGGTAGAACGTGGCATTCAAGAAGCCTCTTCCAGTGGGTGTGGAAGACATGTGCATGCAGGAGCCTTCTGCCATGCTCAGCGTGGGGACAGGTGAGACTGCCCACTGCTGCTGGACTCCTTGAGAGCCAGTGAAGGCCTGTTAGGAAGGGAAATGGGGAGAAGATGACAGTGGGGGAGGGGAGGGGAGGGCTAATCTGGAATCAACTAAAACACCACTGGGCACTCCTGGCAGGGTTTATCTTTGTCAGATGATCTGAAGCAAGAGGACCCACTCTAACTGTGGGCCACAGTTTCTCGTGCAGACCACATCAAAGCACATGAAAGAAGGAAGCTTTCGCCTTTTGCCTGCTTGCTCTCACTCACGCTGACAACTTCATCTATCCTGCTGCAGCAATAGCATTCCTTCTCCAATATCAGAACCAGTTTCTTCAGACTTCCAGCGCAGAGTGAAGACCAGCCACTCACCAGGAGGCCTCCAGTGTCAGAGAAGGATGGCGAAGACATCCAGCCTCATGGGCTGAGCCACACTGGGTTCTCAGCCTCTCCAGTGTGAGACGGACATTTGTCAGGCTAGCTGGACCACATCCTGTAAGCCGCTCTAATAAGTCCTCTTTTAGTAGATATATTCATTCTGTTAGTTCTGTTCCTTTAAAGAGCCCTGACTAGGAAGATGGAGAAAGAAAGGAAAGGAAGGGGAGGGAATGGTCAGTAAGTATTTGCTGGGAACTCTGATACACAAGGAGAAGGGAGGGGAGTGGATAGTCTGGAGAGATGCCTTAGCTGGTACAGGGTCCACTATGCAGACATGAGCACCTGAGTTTGGGTCCTTAGCACTCACATAAAAAGCCAGGTATGGCCAGGCAGTAGTGGTGGTGCACGCCTTTAATCCCAGCACTCGGGAGGCAGAGGTAGGTGGATCTCTGTGAGTTCCAGGCCAGTCTGGTCTACAAGAGCTAGTTCCAGGACAAGCCCCAAAGCTACAGAGAAACCCTGTCTCGAAAATCAATCAATCAATCAATCAATATTTTAAAAAATTAGCCAGGTATGACAGTTTGTATCTATTCATTGCAATGCTGGTCCAGCAAAGACAGGTGGACCCCTGGAGCTTGCTGGCCAGTTTATCCTATCCAGCATAACTGTTAGGATTTAGGTTCAGTGAGAGACCTTGTCTCAAATAATAAGATGGAGAGTTATCAAGATTACCTGATGTTGACCTCTGACTGCCACAAGCCGACTCACATGAGGGGGAAACATGGGAGAAGACAAAATTCATCGAATTTTAAAAAGACCGACAATCATTTTTTAAATAAGCCCTTCACACTCCTTAAATTAAATCCCTCCCTGCCAGGCGGTGGTGACACATACCTTTAATCCCAGCACTTGGGAGGCAGAGGTAGGCGGATCTCTGTGAGTTCGAGGCCAGTCTGCTCTACAAGAGCTAGTTCCAGGACAGGCTCCAAAGTCACAGAGAAACCCTGTCTCGAAAAAAAAAAAGGGGGGGGGCTGGAGAGATGGCTCAGTGATTGAGAACACTGGCTGCTCTTCCAGAGGTCTTGAGTTCAATTCCCAGCAACCACTTGGTGGCTCACAACCATCTGCAATGAGATCTGGCGCCCTCCCCTGGCGTGTGGGCATACATGGAGGCAGAATGTGGTATACATAATAAATAAATAAATCTTTTAAAAAATAAATAAATCTTCCCCACCCCTAGTTTGCAACATATAATATTGACATCCAGGGAGGGTAGGTGACTTGTCCAAATCCTCCAAAATAATTGAGTGTGGGAGTGGCTGGCTCCAGGACTGTGTTTTCTTTACTGTGTCATGTTGCCAAGGGACCGTGGAGATGGTGCTATCGGAACAGACTTGGCAAGGACCCGTTTGGGGAACTGCTGTGGTATTCTCCCCAACTGTTTACATGTTTATCTGCTTCTCCTTTCCCTGCCTCTCCTTGGCCACTCTCTTTGCAGGGGTGCTGGATCGCCTCGTCTCCTGGATGTTTTGTGATGTGTCTGTGTGAGGATAGATGCCACATGCCCATGTGGACACAGGATGTCGGGGAGTGCCCACCCGCAGCAACCCCCACGCAAGTGTAGTGGGCCACGGGGTGCCTTGGGCTCCCCGTTTTTCAAGATAGCTGGATCCTGCAGGAAATTAGAGCCCTGGCCAATTCTGCCGGGTAGAACATTCTTTCCACTCCTGCTCTGCTGTCAGGCAGCATCAAATTGTGATTGCTCCATGTTTAGTGTGTGGAGAGCCAGGAATTCTGGGTGGATTCACCACCCAAAAGTCTGAAGGCAATCATGTGATGTGGCCTCACAGGGAAACAGCTGACTGTTCTGTCTCCCCGGACCGTTTTCTAGTGCACCCCGCACCATGGCATCGTTGTCCATCTATTTCCGGAATGAGGACCCCTTTGCACTTTAGACTCTCTCTAATTGAGCTAAAAGCCATGTGTCTCTACTCAGGATTTGGCTCCTTTCACACACACACACACCCCAGTCTCGGACATATTTGCTGAGTGAGCAAACAAACACCAACGTGCTTAGTTGAGATACGGCGGGCTCTCCCGAGGGACGTGCTTATCAAGGTGCTTGGACCCGTGTCTCTAGAAACTGGGAGAAACTTCAGGCCTAGGGACAAGATTTTACAAGCACGAATACAGAGAAGGTAACGTAACACTCGAAAGAACGCAAATAAAGAGCAAGGCATCTGACGCTGCTACAGGGGCAAACGTTTACAGACGGAGGACACAGCTGAGCGGAGTCTCTAGACTCGCTGCGGGATAAAGCGATGCTTTATTTCCTAGCAAAATTTAACAGTTCGCGGTGCCCCCAGTGTATTTGGTGGTGATACAGAAACATCCTACGTTGGAGAGAAGAGGGAATGTGAAGAGATCTAATGACAATGGAGAGCTCATAGATCTTTTGCCTCTGTGACAGAAAACCTCACAGAAAGTCAAGGAAGGGGGGATGAATGGATAGATGGACAGATGGATGGATGGGACAGGTGGATGAATGGGTGGGTGGGTGGGTGGATGGATGGATGGATGGATGGGCAGATGGGTGGATGGATGGATGTGTGGGTGGGTGGATGGATGGACGGATGGATGAATGGACAGATGGATATTTGGATGGACGGATGGATGGATGGATGAACAGGTGGGTGGGTGGAAGGATGGATAGACAGACAGATGGATGGACAGACGAATGGACAGACAGACAGGTGGATGGATGGATGGACAGACGGATGAATGAATGAATGGACAGATGGATGGATTTGACTCATGATCTCAGAGGTCCCAGTCCACAGGGCTTGGATCCATGAATCTGGACCCATAGAAAGACAGAGGAGTGTGACAGTGACTGCATGTAACAGAGGCCACTGGCCTCATGGCAGATAGGAAGGACAGAAAGTAACAGACAAGGCCAGGGGCCAGGCAGAACCTCCCAAAGCATGCCACAAAAGGTCCACTTCCTCCAGCAAGGAACAACTCCCTGAGTTTCTACTCTGTTAGTCATCCTGCAGAGGAGGCAAAGCCAACGCTGAATGTCTCTGTGTCCACGGTGCCAAGGAGATTATCCAGACCACAGCAAGATAACAGGAGTTCTGGTTTTTGATAAAATTTAATAACTAGTCAGATGTCATAACCTCAGATTAGCCCACTGATGAAGTCAGAAAATCTAGTCACTTCTCCCAAAACCTACCAGCTGGCAACTAAGTCCCTAGCCTATGGACCTGCAGGCAACATTTCGTATTGAAGTGACCTGTGTCTTACAGGCGATTTTGTGTTGTCTTTTCAACAACTCAGTGAAGGACTCGTTAGCCTCATTTGAATGACCAAGTCTCAGATTAACTGAGTACCTATCCAGCATCACCACTACATGCGTTCTCATGTGTTGTGTTTCTAAGAACCGGGTCTGTCCTAAGTCAGAGATTTTCTTTGATTTAATCTTTAAGTGAAGTTCTCCCCAAGGATCCTGACTTCCCCACTGTGCTCACCAGCTGCTGAGAAATCCCTAAGGGTGGGATCCCTAACGGTGTGAGATGATGCTTCAGTGCAGACAGATCTCATGTGCATCATCTCTGTAGTGACAGATGTCACGTGATTATATATGTGTAAAAGACACCCTTTTTAGGTCATCTTTTTAAATATTTTTAAGATTTACTGATATTTAAATATTTAAATATTTTTAAGATTTATTTGTGTGTGTGTGTGTGTGTGTGTGTGTGTGCACAAGTGCACACGTGCACACACCCTGTCTTGTGCACGGTGCCTGCGGAGGCCAGAGAGGATGTGGGATTCCCTGAACTGGCATTACCCACAGCTATGTGCCACCATGTGGGTTCTGGGAAACAAATGGGAGTCAAAGCCAGCACTCTTTTTTTTTTTTTACACTGCACATCGGATTGTTTATTGGGAGTAGTGATGTGATGGTAGATTTACATTGTTCTCTATATTTAGCCTTTGGCTCCTCCTATCTCTGTCTTAGAAAAGACATGATAGGGCACAAAATTACCCTTCAATCTTAGTTCATTCAGGTAACAAACATACTGGAGCACCCCAAGGTCTGAGAGGCTTCGAGGATATACCATCATGGATTAAAATGCACATTTCCTGCCCTAAAGTTCTAGTAAATAGCACAGAATTTACCACATTTCAATTGTGATATTTATAGGTTGAAGATCTTGTTCTCCAAGCAGATTCTCTTAACCACCAAGCCATCTTTCCAGCCCAATGTGTCATCTTTTGAGAAACAACTAGAAGAGAAGATTCAGTGGTCTCACCACCAAGGAAACAATCCATTTCTGAGCATCTACACGTGCTGACTTGGCTGTCTTGTCACCCCGCGATGCATGCCTGGATTGAGTCGTCATACAGACAAGTACCATTTATCAACTAAAATAAAACTTTCAAAGACACTTAAACTTTTTTACTTTGTATCTTTTTGAGATAGTCTCCCAGCAACCCAGGCTGACCTCAAACTTGAGATCCTCCTGCCTCAGCCTCTAAAGTGCTGAGATCACAGGTGTGCACCAACCTGAACTGACAGCTCTCTTCTTTTGTGCAGGTGGAGTCAGCTGATGTCTGCAGACCCCAGGGTTGGGGGAGTCTGCTGAGGGCTCCCGGCGATCTCCTGCACATAGCCTGCTGTTTGTCTTTTGTTCTTGTTATAAGTTGCCTTGGAGTCTTTGCCTGAGCCACATACACCTGGTCCAAGTGAGCCAAATGCCTTTGGCATGAGATGGTTGATAACGGGTACACACATCCCAGCCTCGTTGGCGCCTGACTATAAACTCACCTGTGTCTCCACAGGGCTGGAAAACCCTCAGCGACAATGTGGCTTTCAATAGGTGCGTGGAGGCTGGAGGCTGCAGTGCGATAGTGTTGGGGATTGGGGACTGGTGGAAAGTGATTGAGTGATAGCTGCCCAGCCTTCGAGAAAGCAGTCACGGGTCCCTCACTGCAAAGAGGATTACTAATTATAGGCTGAGTTCAGAGCCTGTAAGGCAGGCCATTCTTATAACCCCAGCATCTGGGTGACTGAAGCAGGCCTACTGGGAGTTTGAGGCCAATCTGGGTTAAACACAAAAGTCTGTCACACACACAAAGATAATAATAAAAATAATGGCAACAATAATTCCTATTATTATAATAATATTATATTTTATTATTATCATCATTATTATCATTATCATCATTATCACCATCATCATCTTATTATTATTACTATTATTAGGCTAGAGAGAAGGCTCAATGGTTAAGAGCACTGGGTGCTCTTGCAGAGGACCTAGGTCTGATTCCCAGCATCTACATGGTAGCTCACA
Source organism: Ondatra zibethicus (assembly GCA_004026605.1). NCBI lineage: Eukaryota > Metazoa > Chordata > Mammalia > Rodentia > Cricetidae > Ondatra > Ondatra zibethicus. Next base: position 107,269 of record PVIU01002898.1, read on the forward strand.
ACCCTCTGTAGCTCCATTTTTGAGGGATCTGACGCCCTCTTCTGGACTCTGAGGGCACTGCATGCACACACCTGCTATGTGTAGGCAAAAATACCCATATGTGTAAAATAAAAAGATAAAGGAAAACAATCAAAACCTAAAATACAATTAATTAATTGATTGATTAAAAGGTTGGCTTGCTTCTCTTGCTCTCTCTCCCTCCTTGCTCTTTCGGTCTCCCAGGTGCTGTTGTCTCGACCTTAGACTTGCCAGCCTGCAGCAGTAGGAGTCCAGACACCAAGTCTGCTGCCTTCTGTTACAGCAGCACACTGCAGGCTGAGATTCCCGCTTAGTCCCAAGTTCACACCCAGAGCTCTTTGTAATCACTGCAGGTTCCTTAGCGCCCCTACCCACTGTTGCTGCTCCTGGTTGGTTCTGGTAGGACTTGGAGACTTTCTGCCACCACTCAGTTTTGAAGAATAACAAGGACATAAACGCTGATTGTATTCATTTCTTCCAACATGATGTTTTGCCTCATTGCTGCTTTGAGCTAATCCGTGCCTCCTTGGGTCTGTTTGCCTGGGTTCTACTGTTGGACACATTTGCTCTCTATTTCTCAGCATCATTTTCTTTTTCTATTTGTTGTCCATTGTTCTTTCTCTTCCAGCCCCTTAGCTTTTTCTCCAATTTTTATTTTTATTTTTTGCCATTATTTGTTTGTTTTTGTTTTTAAGACAGAGTTTTCCCTGTTTAAGCACCAGCTTCCGTGGTGTAATGGTTAATGCTCTGAACTCTGAATCCAGCGATTGTATCCTGATGGAACCTGTTCCTTGAGGAAGAGACTGGTTAGTCATCCTCATCAACTCAGACCATGAAACCCAATGTAAACGGGCTGCCCATGCATGCTTCAGTGTGCTGGGGGCATGCTTCTTCTTCCATGTATAGCCCTGTCTGCCCTGGAAGTCACTCTGTAGACCAGGCTAGCCTCAAACTCACAGAGATCCGCCTGCCTCTGCCTCCCAAGTGCTGGGGTTAAAAGCATCTGCCACCATACCTGACACTCTCCAATTTTAAAAATTAAAATAACCCATTAGACCCTTTGTTTTCGCTATTTATTTTTTTATTACAACTTCTTTTCATAAAGTAGACTTTGATCATGACCTTCCCCTCCCTGTCACCATCTCTTACCTCTGCAGATTAGACAGTGTTTGTATTTCTGATCCATAGGTATCCCCAGATGTGGGTATAAAACAGAAACACCTGCCAGACTTTTCCAGGCAGTTTGTGGGGCCCCGGGACAGTCATCGTGCAGTAGCCTCTCTGAGGTGGGAGGTGAGAACTTGCATATCTCCTAATGTCTCCCAGTGATGCTGGATGCCACTCTGCCCAGGTGCTCTTTACCACTCTTTCAGGTAAAGATTCATTTATTCATGGTGAGTAAAGACACCGAGGGGAATGTTTTAAATGTTTCATCATCTCTCACCTCTAGCAAGATATAACAGCAAAGCCTTGCAACCCACTCCTGAGGATGTATAGCCTTCCCACCCATGTCAGCCCCTGGATTTCCTACAGTCTCGCAGAGGGCTGTTCAGTCCTTCCTTTGCAATAAGTGTACAGTTTGGGGGGAAATGGTTGTAGGTTGCAGGATTTACCATCTTGAACCAACTCAATATAACTGGAGCACACAGCTTCATCCATATCTTTCTTTTGTTGACTTAGCCAGGAAATATTTTTCCTTTTCTTTTGTGAGATGGGCTGGTATTACATTGCCTAAGCTGGCTTGGAACTCTGAACTCAAGCCATCCTCCTGTCTCACCCTTCTGAGTAGCTGGGGCTACAGAACACACCATGGTGCCAGTCTGGATATGTCTTAGTGTTTCTAAGGTCACATATTCTGGGTCACAGTTCATTGAGGGACACGAAGGCAGAAACTCAAATGGGTGGGAACCTGGAGGTAGGAGTTGATACAGAGGCCATGGAGGGGTGCTGCTTACTGGCTTGCTCCCATGGCTTCCTCAGCCTGCTTTCTTATAGAATCCAGGACCACCTGCCCAGGGATGGCACCACCCCCAGTGAGCTGGGCCCTCTCACACCAACCATCAATGAAGATAATGCACCATAAGTTTGACCACTGGTCAACCTAGTGGGGACATTTTTTCAATTGCAGTTCTCTCTTCCCATAGGACTTTAGCTCATATCAAGTTGACATAAGATGAGTCAGCACAAGAAAGTGTTCTGAGAACTTAGCTTGTGCCAAGCAGTGTGTGTTCACCGGTGAGACTGAAGTCCCAGGTTCTATGGGTGCTCAGAGCACAGTGAACACATAGGCAGACCCCAGGCAGTTACCACCACATGGTGAGTACCTTCACCGGAAGAGGGACACGCCATCACAGGGACAGGCCCCCGGCTAACGAAGCACTCTACTGTCAAGCCATGTGCTGCTGTCTGGCTTCTTTCTGTGGTGTGTGTGACTGACCTTTCCATGCGGACTTCCTCCTGTGTTCCAGCTTTGTACTGTGGGGTCAAATAAGTGAGACATTTGAATAAGAGAGCTGTGGAATGTTTCTTGGAGAAAGTGCTGTTGGAGCAGACCTCAGTGGTGCAGGAGGCCTGGGCTGAGAGACAGGGGGCCAAGAGCGGGGAGTAGACATGTCCAAACACTGAGGAGCTGGGTGTCAGAGGCCTAAAGGTGAAAGCCAGCCAGAACATTTAGATTCTTTCTTTCTCTAAAAATAGAACGTGGGCCGAGCCGGGATTTCAGGGAGTGGGGAGTGGCAGCCAGCAGCATGGACATGTGTGGCCAGGGCCGTGGAGACTATGCTGGGGTTTGGAGCCTTCTGCTGTGTACAGCGAATGGATGGGTGTCCTGCCCTTTCACAACGGGCAAGGCTCATCTCGGCACTGATCTAACTCCACCTCCCTGTGCTTCCCATTGACAGGCTATGCCTTAGGGTCCACGAAGGGAAAAATGACAGGCCCAAGTTCCCAAGACTCAAAGGTTAAGCCTTTGATTAACGTTCCCTGTGATACGTTCCTCTCTCTGTCTTTCCTAAATATTCACATCAGGGCCCTGGAAAGATGGCTCAGAATTTAAAAGCACCTGCTGTTCTTGCAGATGTCCTGGGTTCAGTTCCCAGTGCCCACATGACAGCTTACTGCTGTCTTTAACTCAGCTCCAGGTAATCAATGTTCTTTTCTGATCTCCATACTTGTCGTATGTATGTAGTAATACACATATTTACATGCATCAGGCTCATACACATAAAAAGTAAGTCAATCTTTAAAACAAAAACTTCAAATACATATTTACAAAGGTAACACTGTCCTGTCTTACCTTCTATTACTTTTGATCATTTAAACAACAATCAAATGTGCCTTCTAAAAACTGTCACGGCTTGAGTCAAGAATGTTTTCCCAAGACCCGTATGTTAAAGATTGGGACTCCAGTTCTGTTTAGGAGTTGGGGCCTAGTAGGAGGTCTTTAGGTCACTGGGGGTGTGTCTTCGGGGGGGATTGTGTAGCTGAGTGTGATGGCACACACCTGTAATCCCAGAGCTTGGGAGACTGAGGCAGGAAAATTGTGAATTATAGGTTCGCCTAGATTATGTAAGGGAGACTGTATCAAAATGGAAGAGCATAGGAAGGGAGGGGAGAAAGGCTGCGGGACTCTTTGCTCCCCCTTTTCTTGGCTGCCGGGCTGTACTGTGTTATGCATCCCTGCTGCATCACCCTGCCTATGCAGAGCAATGGAGCTGCAGGTTGAGCATGGTCTCAAGTTCATGGACTCACAAGCCACAGTGGCTCTTTTGTCACTAGAAGTTGGTTGTCAGTGCTCTGGTAAAGGAAAGCTGCCTCGCACAGAAACTAGTAAGCCTGCTTCCAGAAAGTTCTCTCTGGTGACCCTACTAGCATCCCTGACTGAGAAAGTCAGCCTTCCTGCTGCGATCATGTCCCCATGTCCTCTGGATAAGAAACATCAAAAACTTCCTGTTCCCGGGGGAAAGGATTTCACCTAACATTCCCAATTGCGTCTAGTAAATAGACGCGTGAGTCATTTCATTGAGTTCTCTGAAGAAAGGTCCATGAATAGACTCTTTGGTGAGTCACTGAGCTACGCTGCTAGCTGAGAACTCTCTCAAAGCGGTTTCCACAAAGGCAGGCCGAGAGATGTGCAGAGCATTTCCTCTTCTGGCTGAGCACGTGCTGGGGGATCCTGGCTGGGGTTCATGAGGGCTGTGGTTGACTCCATCCCGAGCCCCTGGGGAATCTTCATCCTCAGAGCCCTGCCCTAGCTGTGGGCCCAGAAGAGTTCTGTAGAGCATTCCCACAAAAGAATAGGTACGAGGACGTGTGGAAAGTCGAGGAACCCACCCCTCAACTCAAAAGGATGGCAGAACAGAGGCACAGTCAGGGGAGTTGGGGACACCACTGTCTCTCTGGATCTTTCTTGACCCTCTGAACATGGCCAGACCCTCCCACATGGTCACCTGTGTCACACCTGTAGGACCCCTTTGGGGAGGAGCCATCTATTTTGATATCGTATAGAATAAAACTTAGTATACATTCATGGGGTTTTTCCAAAGGAGAATACAAGGGAGCTAGGACTGGTCTTGAAATCGGCCTGGGGTTTATGTGCAGAGGTTTGTTAGATCGTACAAGCGTCACAATGGTGGATCAGGAAGGGAGAGACCGGGAGAAGAGGGAGAAGAATGAGAGGGGAAGAAGCAATGCAGTGGGGAAGGGGGGAGGAGGTGGGAGGGGAGGTGTCCTGGGATTAGGCACCTGAGCCCAGGAGAAGAGCAGGTGTGCTGCCGAGCTCAAGGTATGGGGTCAGGAAGAGAGTGTCCCAGTGCTCATGAAAGTTGTCTATCCGTCCAGTGGTGTGGGACAATGGTCTGTATTCTGTCAATTATATTTTAAATAAACACTGATTGGCCAGTAGCCAGGCAGGAAGTATAGGCGGGACAACCAGACAGGAAGTAGAAGCAGGTCAAGGAGAACAGGAGAATTCTGAGAAGAAGAAAGCTTCTTGGCACTCCTGTCCCAGCCACAGAAGAAGCAAGATGTGATTGCCCCGCTGAGTAAAGTACCAAGCCACGTGGCTAACACAGATAAGAATAATGGGCTAATATAAGTTGAAAGAGTTAATAAGAAGCCTGAGATACTGGGCCAATCAGTTTATAACTAATGTAGACCTCTGTGTTATTTCTTTGGAACTTAACGACTGCAGGAATCGGGAAGGACAGAAAACCTCAGACAACATATTTGTCCAGGACAAAGGGCCCAGAGCTCCCACTCAGAAGAGCCTGTGCTGATCTCATGCCCTGGACAGGGGCCTGTCACTGCCATCTTTCCCAAGGTTCCATAAAATATAGCACCTGTGTAGGGAGGGGCCTTTAGGGCTTGTGCTGTGGGTACCAGGACATACTAGCCTCACTCCCCAGCAAGGGAAGGAGGTTCTTGCTGCTACCACTGAGGGAGTCTCAACAGTGCATGTCCATTAGACACAGGGGATGCTTGGGAAGGGGTTTCTCCCATTGCCGAGTATCTCAGATCTCTGGTATGGAGGGAAAGGCCTGTGGATGGCAAAAGCCATCTTTGGTCTCCATTTCAACAGACTCATTTTCAACAATCTTTAGACAGTACACCTTTTGCAGAAGAATACCCCAAAGACAGAGTAACAAGATGACTTTGTAAGTGTTTGGCTTTATATGCTTAATAAATAGATATAAATGCCCGTGTTAAAGGCCCGATTTCCTTTGGATTTTGTTACTGCTGTTATTAATTTAGTGTGTTCGTGCTGTGGAAATGGTTTTCTGGAAGTTTTTTGTTTGTTTGTTTTGTATTTTCTTCTTATAACATTATTACTTGAGAAGTAATGAGATGACAATTGCCAATAAGCAATTAAGACATGCATTCCTAGTGAGCTGGGTGTTCAACACAGTTTGCTGTAGATGTACAGAAAACTCTCAGTGGCTGCACTTTCCTTGTATCATCAGTTACATACAGTGCACGCAAAAGCACACACATACACACAGGTGCAAACAGATACACACAGTCATGCATGCACACATACATGCACGCGCATGCCTGCCCACTAACCTGGCACAAATAAACATTTTTTCCTTCCAAAGCAGAGTTATATAATCACACAAGAGGAATATCTCAACATCTCATTCCACTACTTAAGTGACAACCCACCTCTTACACGCATTCCTGGGTCCTTAGTGTCTACTATGGTGTTAGAAATCCATGCTTGTTGGGGCTGGAGAGATGGCTCAGAGGGTAGGGGCACTGTTCTTCCAAGGGACCTAAATTCAATTCTCAGCACCCACACGGTGGCTCAGAACCATCTATAATGGGATCCAACACCCTCTTCCATCATGGGGGCATATTGGAAAACAGACTCATATACATAAATAAATATTTTTTAAAAATCTATGTTTGTCAAATGAGTGCATGAACGAATGAGGTGCTTGGCTGAAACGTGGTCATTGCCGCATGATTTCAATGGCAAGTGTCGAAGTGACTTTGAGGCCTCGGTGGGGCATTGGCAATGTTGGTGTGCCTTGGGTATCCACAGAAACACCGACAGACACACACCGGAAAGCAACCTCCAGGAGATGATGGACATTGGGGAAAATTAAAAAAAAAAAAAAGTTGTTTCGATTAGGGTCAGTGGCCCATGCTGTAGTCATACCCACTTGGGAAGCTGGGACAGGGGACTCACCTGAGCCTAAGAATTGAGGTCAGCTGTACAGTAAGACTCCAACTAGTAAATAAATGAAACTGCTTTATTTTCAAATTTCACTTCATTTCTTCTAAGAGCTCTTGAGAGTACATTGATACCCTCATAGAAGAGGCTGGGATGGATTATGAGATGCCATTCCCAGAACCAAGAAGCTTCATACAGGGCTGGAGAGGTGGCTCAGCAGTTCAAGTGCTCACTAGTCTTGCGGAGGACCTGGGTTCAGTTCCCAGCACTTGCATCAGGAGGTTTACAACCCTCTGTAACTCTGCTTCCAGAGGATCTAGCGCCTTCTCCTAGCCACCTCGAGCACCTAAGTGCATGTGGTATGTATTAATGTAACATGGTGCATGCATGCACACACACGCATAAGTAAAAATAGCAAATCTATTTTTTTTTAATTTAAGAAGAAGATAGATGGGCAGGAGGTGAATAGAGAAAAAGGGGTGTGATCCTTATGGGTAGCTTGTCTTTTTTTTAATATATTTCTCACATTTAATATATTTATAATGTAAATATGTATTAAAAAATTTTATAGTATATCTAGCCAATGAGCACAGTAAGTGTGAACTAATGAACCAAAACTAGAAGTCATATAAAAGATTGTGTGTATGAATGTGTATGTGTGTGTAATTTACTGTCAAATCATGAAAATAGTACCCATTTGATGTTAACTTGATTATCAATTTAGATTGGATTGAGAAATGTTTAAGAGATTAGTATGCTACCTACAGATGTGGGGTGCATTTCCAGCAGTGGTTAATTGAGGGGGGTAGCTTGTCTTAAGGCTCAGGTTCTGCTCTGGAATCCGAGCTTGTATGGGCTCCGAGTCTCTGTTCCGACCTACAGAAGAGTCACAGCCAGCTTTTGTGTAGTGGGAGGAGAGGGGTTCCTAGAGAGGGGAGCACAAACAAACCCAAGATTACAACCCCCTGCATTATCCTGGTGTGGGAAAGTGCTCGCTGAGGTCGCTAGTGCTCTGAGACAGCATCTAAAGAGTCTGATTTTACTGAAGTTCTGCACATGCTCTCTCATTCCCAACCCTCCCCAGGTTATGGAACCTGTCTGCTTGATCCTGAGATTACAGAAACCTGGGGGGCTTGTGCCTGGCTTCACATTCTGGGAGCATTGCAGAAATGGACAGGACGTGAGAAAAGACAGGTCTGGCTGAAAGTTCTTACCCTGGGGCTGTTGCGCTGGCCAGGCCAGCTGCCCCCCCCCCACTCCCCGCTCCCCACACCCCCGCAGCAGGGCTGAAGGAATGGTCTTTTGGATTCTGGAACCAGGCCGTGTGCCTTTGCCTGGGTTCTCTGTAGACTCTCATATAGCAGTGCCCTTCCCTTAGCAGGCTCGGCAATTCCCGTCCACATGAGGCGTCTTCATGGGAAAGTATGAACTTCGCAGATGGACGTGCTGGGCAGCCAGACTCCCACGCAACACTCCAGAGGCTGCCAACCTCCTTCGTGCCTGCCCGTCCGACACCAACCAACCATGTTTGATAGGCAAGCCCTCCGGGGAAACTCGAGGTCTATTCACCCTCATTGATTGTCGGATGAAATTAGCTGCCTCGGAGATGTGTATATTTCTTCTGAATCCAGCTGTTTTCTCACAGCAGGACTCGGTCTCTGGAGGGGGGGCAGACATGGGAGATGGGGAGCAGGGAGATTGTAGGAGGGCTCTTCTGTGGTCACACGTGTGGGTGAGGTGGTGGGAAAGGGCCGAGGCCCACTGTAGTTATGCAGTCTGCTGCAGGCTGGTGTGACCTGAGCTATCCCACTGACCGCAGATCTGCTTACATCACCCTCAGCTCTCATTCAAAACCCCAGGGTATGCATGCCTCTGGCGGGCCAGACCCTGCACATCCTCCCCTCAACCCTGCAGTGGGTGATGTTTAATTTAAACCTGTCAGCCCTAGGCAAAACGGACCCAAAATAGATGGGCAGATAGTTGAGCAGGGAGCAGACTGATGGGAGTCAGTGAGATGGGGTATCCTATGAAAGCTAGGGGCAGAACTGCTGGCCTGGAGGCAGGGGTTTGGTTAGGAAAGATGCAAACTGGCTGTGGAGGAGGGCGCATGCTCAGAAAAACTTATGAAACTGGTTATGATGGAGGAGGCAAGGGTGATAGGGGAGAAACAATGAGTTCGGCCAGAGCCTGCCATTTCTGGGGAAGAAAACCAAAATGGCACCTCCGAGAACCAGTGAATACCCTGCTGTGTGCCCAGGGGAAGGAAAAAACAAAAAAGCAAAAAAGTGAAAAACCCAATGGAGTCCACGCAATGAAGAAGGCCTTTCCAACCTCATGGTATCCCTGGCAGTCAGAGGACAGTCATGCTTGCCGTATGTTGGTGGAACCGCTGTCTGGTTCAATGGACCAGTAAAGAAGCTGGTCATGGATCTCCCTCCCCCCCACCCCCCGGGCCCCACTGGGATCAGAGACATTCCTTTTATTTCTTTCCTCCACCTCCCCACCGATGCTTCTTCATTTCAAAGACTTGTTTTCTTCCGCTTGGCCTGGCTGGTGCCCCAGCCTCCACACTGGCCCCTGGTCAACAGTTTTTCACGTTATGCATGCAGGAGCCTGGCCAAAATGCTAAGCTGATTACATCACTCCCCGCTTAACTCCTGCTAAAATCTGAGCCCTGATATAATGGTGCTGGGGGCTGGAGCTTTGAGAGGGACCGAGTCAGAGATAGCGAAGTTCTTCAGGGACTGGGTGCCTCCAGCGCAGGTTCATAGAAAGCTTGGCTGCCCCTTCTGGCTCATCTTCTCTATGTGCGGCCATTGGCTTTTCTGCTTTTCTAAGAATTAGGATGTAGCAGGAGGTCCTTGCCAGGTGTGGCTGCCTCACCGAGAACCATAAACTTCTTTTCCTTTAGAAGTTGCCCAGTCTTGGACGTTCGGTCACAGCAACAGAAAACTATCTGAGACAGAGTAAGATATGAAGGTCTTTGATGTGACACTCTGTGTTTTTCAGGGTTCCTTCTCTGCCTGCCCCTCAGCCTCATTTCTTGCCCCGAGGCTATAGACAATCTGCACTCTGCTCATTCTGAGTGGTAAACTGTTCCCTGAACATCCCAGCAACCACATCCTCAGCCGCCTCTTGGCTTGCGTCTCTCCTGCGTGGCAGTACTTTCCACCTCATAGATGCCCACGGTCCTCCAGGACTCTGCTTTCGTGCAGAGTTCATGGGACCGGGTCACTGGCCTGCTGCTCCCTAATCTAGGTGGTAGCCCCTCCTCTGAGCTTCCCCACTTTCCTTCGTGGGCCCTCCCATATATTACCCAGACCCATGATATTTTGGATGCTTTTGTAGGTGTGACAATGCTGGCATGAACCTCTGGCTTCTCCAAGCTGTGCTTTCAGGGTACCTCCCACTGAAGGAATTCCACCTTCAGGCCACTTTTCACAGGGACACACAGTCTTTCTTGTTCTCAGGTCTTGTCATCCGTGACCACAGCCCAGTGGTAATGGGTCCTGGGCTTTGAGGCAGGCACAAAGGGCTCTCAGGTAGCAGAGAATGAGCCAGATTTCCCCTAAGGTCCTGCCCCAAACCTTCAGACTGCCAAGGAGAGCCTGGCCAGGAAACTCTCCTGTGTCTGAGAAGTGTGCCTTCCAGGTTACCACCATCTGGCCAGCAATTACGCCACTGCTTCCCATGAGTGGATAGACAAGGAGAAGCAAGGCAAGGAGCGTCCTTCCGTCTGAGAGAGGACGGGTGCGCCCTGTCGTATCCAGATGACACTGTTTTGCCTTAATCCTCTGAGACCTCTTTCTTCTTTCTGCCCCCTCTTCTGAGAAGGTCCCCGAGCCTTGAGGGGGTGTGTATGATATAGATGTCCCATTCGTGACTGACCACTCCACAGACCCTTAGTCTCCTAAGCTGTGGGTTTCTGTATTAACCGCTGTCCACGCACAGTGGAGCTTCTTTGATGAGGTCTGAGAGCCTCAGTGATCTACGGATATTGAGGTTCGGCTTTAGAGGGCAGTTTGACACTCCGTCCACTCGGTGAGTAATAGCAGTAGTTTCTACCTCTGGGACCCGTGAGCTCTTCAGCCACGGCTCTCGGCCAGATTTCCAGCATAAGTCTTTCCTCCCGTTGAGATTATCGTCCATCTGTCAGGAGGCAGTTGGTGCCCCACGACATCTGTACCACTCTTGCACCTGTGGGCATATCTCGCCAGGCCAGTTGTAGGGCCCACAGCTGACACTACAGTTTTTCAAAGAAAAACATCTGCGCATATATGCAGATAGATGTATCTGTAAGTAAGAACATAGAGGCACATGTGTACATGAATACAAGATTTATAATCTTGTCGTTCACATCTTCTGACCTTCCATAAGACTCAAGTCTGAGTATTAGGAGAGCTAAAAGTTAATTGTGTAGGCTAGGGATATTTCCAAAGTTTTCTGAGCTAATGTCCTTTCTGCTATTCTGTTATTAAAAAAGCCCTTCACAAAAATATCATCATAATAGGTCATAATTGGTAGGTGTCACGCCTTAACAAGCCACAGTCCATATCGTTCCCACGCTGTTGGCTGGGATGCCCCTGGTTTGCTAGTTTGAAACTGAGAACCAGGATGCTGCCTGTTGGAGCTGTCTGAGAGTTGTGGGGATGCCACACTGCACGCACGAGGCAAGTGCTTGCCTTTTTTGAGGTTTCCTTTCTTCATTACTCTCAGAGTGGGAGCTAGAAGAAAAACAAACACGAGTGAGAAAGGGCAGGGAGCGGAAAAGGAGCGGTGGAAACGGTTCTCTTGCGCTGGCTTGGCTTTCTGAAACTGGGACTCATCAGCCACCTTTGCCCTTACACTGCTGGGGTCCAGAAACTTCTGATTCTGCATTACATGTCACAGAACCTGGTTCTCTCTCCTTGCTTTGCTTGGAATTCAACACAGAGGCGGGGGGGGGGGATCATTCCAAATACTAGCAAATAGTCCTGGGTCTTCCTCTTCATGCCACGTCTATGACATCATCCTAAACACTCGGTCACCAAGAAATGTACTTCCTCTTGGCTTTTAAAATTCCTTACATAGTAAGATGCATTTCTCATTCTATTTCCAATGAAAGCCAGATGTTTACAGCACTTTATTTTGAAACTTCTTCCCAAGACTCATTCTGACAATGTTGGGGCTGGGGGGCAGGGGTTGCTGTTTGGCTTGCTCTTCCTTCTGTGTGTTTCCCAGATTTAACAACCTCAAGCATTTTTTTCCTGGGAATTTACAAATCTGTTGCTGACAGAAAATTGCTTCTACAGGCAGACCTTTCAGGAGACTCAAGTCCGGGCATTGGTAGAAGTAAAGGTTGATTTTGAAGGCTGGGATGTTTCTGGAGTTTTCAGAACCATTCTTAGGCTTGGGAAGGAACTTTCGAGACGACGGCCCCTTCTGTTTGGGCCAAACCTTGGCTTTTACCTTCTTGCCAATAAAGTGAGAGTGCTTTATTATAACCTCGAATTAGCTCATGTAGCATCTTGCCTCCAGCCTTTTGCTTCTTATACTACAGGGAAGTACAAAGAGTACCGGGAAAACGAGTCTCAACGCAGAAGACAAGCTCCCTTTCCTCCTGGGGTGTTGTCAGGTCACCTACGAGTTCACACGCCAGTCCAGCTTAGCTTACGGTTTTCCCCACATCTTGACCTGCACTGGCTAGGGCTTGACACCCCATGTCCACACCATGGCTGGGAGGCAGAAGGGGGAGAGAGAAGAGGTCCCTGTAAAATAGAATTTGTTTTTAAAGGTCAGGATAAGAAGTGACAAGCAAAGAAGTGGACAGGGCCTGGGTCTGGTTCCTCTCTGGATGGCCATGGGAACACGGCTGGAGAAGACAGCTTTAGTTCCTGTTTCCCTCTCTCATTGGCAGAGAACAGGTAGAGGACCCCCGAGGCCTAGCAGTCCTAGGTGTACCGTGTGTACACCCTGGCATACCGGGTGGAAAAAAAAATGTTTAAGCGTTATATTTCTTGTCTCATACCAGAGCTAAAGAATCTAGCCCCTAATGTCATCTGCCTCTGCCCTGCTACCTCTTTCTAGGAAAGACATAACCTCTCACTAAGAAGTTCTCCTTCTCCTTTAAGCCTAGTGAACTCAGGCTCAATCCTTGAGACAGGTCAAATGTCACCTCCTACTTTTTTAAAAAATTCATTTATTTATTATGTATACAGTGTTCTGCCTGCACATATGCCTGCAGGACAGAAGAGGGCGCCAGATCTCGTTGTGGATGGTTGTGAGCCACCATGCGGTTGCTGGGAATTGAACTCAGGACCTCTGGAAGAGCAGCCAGTGATCTTAACCTCTGAGCCATCTCTCCAGCCTTCATTGCTGTCTTCTGACTGTGACTGTAATGTAACCAGCCACTTCAACCTCTTGATGCCTCAACTTCCCTGCCACACTGAATGTGGAGTGATTAGCTAAAATAAACCCTTTCTGGATTGGAGAGAGGACTCAATGGTTAAGAGCACATGTTGCTCTTCCAGATGTCCTGGGTTCAATTCCTTGCACCCTCATCAGGCTGCTCACAACCCCTGTAACCCTAGAGAATCGGACTCCTCTGGCCTCTGTGGGTGCTGCATTCATGTGCATGTACCTACAACACACACACACACACACAAAATTAAAAGATTATTAAAAATAGAGTCGGGTATCTGGGCATTGGTGGCACACACCTTTAATCCCAGCACTCAGGAGGCAGAGGCAGGTGGATCTCTGTGAGTTCAAGGCCAGCCTGGCCTACAGAGTGAGCTCCCAGATTAACTGCTTTTGTCAGAGTATTGTATCATGGCAGCAGCAAGGAAATGGAAGAGCAGCCGGTGTGACACGAGGGCCGGCTTGTTGGGGTTTCTGTGCCCAGTTCCCCAGCTGTTCAGTTGCAGAGAAAATCACACAGAGAGTGCCAGGCCAGGGAAAAGAACATTAGTACTCTTGATACCTGTTCTGGAGGTCTGCCCCTTCCTCGCAGGTGGCCTGGCACATCTGGGGTGTTCCAGGAGTCAGGAAGGGCAGGCAAGGCAGGAAAGAAGACTGGCCCTAGATGCACGGAAAGGGAAGAGGGGTCTCACTTCACCTTCATGTTCCACCAGGGCCCTCAGATTCCAGAAGTGGACAGAGAATTAGAGGAGAACGGTTGCCAGATAAAGCATGCACTCAGCTACGTCCCAGACACTGTGAGACCCCTAGAATCTGTAGAACTGACGCTTCCGGGACCAGCAGACGGGGGAGGGGACAAAGGCACAGTTCCATGCAGCCTGAGGCATTCCACTAGAATTTTAGGGACTCAAGACATAGATTCAGAAACGGTCAGTGCATGGACCGTAGCCGAGGCTTAATGAAGATTCCCTCCCCCGTTCTCCCCAAGATAGGGTTTCTCTGTGTAACAGCTCTGGCTGTCCTGGAACTCACTTTGTAGACCAGGCCGGCCAATCCCTCACAAGCAAGCATTGGGACTAAAGGCATGAACCATCACCGGCCCCCAGCGAAGATTTTTTTAAAGCACAGGGTTAAGAGAAAGAACAGAGCTCAAAGGACACCCCCAAGAGTGTTAAATGTGAACTTCTCAAAGAACAGTCACAGTTCATTAGGCACTGGAGGATTGGCTCAGCAGAAAGGAGGAAGCAGAGAAGCCAGGTTCAGTTCCCAGCACCCACACTAGGTAGCTCACAACCACCTGCTACTCCTGTTCTGGGGAATCTGGTGCCCTCTTCTGGTTTCTGCGGGTCCTACACACAGCACATGCTCACACCGACACATAAATCAGAACAATAAATCTTTAAAACAAAACAGACACATAGCTCATTGATTTTTGCAGTGTTGTATACAGGATTTTGGTGGGGATTAAAGTCACTAACTTATCAGTAAATGGTCCCTGGGGGCACCTGGTAGGATTACAACAGATAACTAAAAGTCTACCCCACAGGCATCTGGAAAGATAGACATCTTTATTGAAAATAGCTTTTTTTTTCTGAGGTTCTCAGAGCATGTCTGTAGGAGTAAGGTTCCACCCAAGTACTAGATACAGGCATAAGCCTGGTTTATTGTCACTTTAATATAAAATACCTGTATATGAAAGCAATATTATTTCTGTGTTAATGACCTTCCCAGCAAAGATTCGTGCTGGAATTTTTGCTTTTCCTTTCATGAACGGCTTTCATTGGGCTGTAGGATGAGGGGTTCTGTCCTCTCTCTTGTCTCCCTACCTTCCCCATCTTCCTATCCTGCCTCAGATCAGTTCTCTGAGATTATGAAATACCAATGGTGTCTGCTCTTAGCAGTCACGTAGCCGAGGCAGAAAGCAAAAGAATTGAGTGAAGATGAGATCAGGATGTGGAAACAAACAAAAATATGAAATGTCTGAACAGGAACAAGAAACAATGGCGCTCAGAACCCAGTGCAAACAGGGGAGAGTGAGCCAGCAGAATGCAGACATTTTACCTTTAACCCTTGAGAGGTTACCACGGTAACAACAAGCATGCTGCTCTTGAGTCTTTCAGGAGACTTCCATTGTCCTCTAGCATGTCTACTCAAAGCAGGGCTTTGTAGAGAATCTCTGGGGATAAGCAGCTCTGGTCTTCTTTGCAGCTGGTAGCTTGACTGTAGTTCTGCATTCGCTCAACGGAGTGGTGGAAAAATCCTCAGCTTTAGTTTGAAGAAGTCATGACTTTGGCAACTGTTATGCCCAAATCTGCGAAGTTCCCCCAAAAGCCAACAGGGAGACCGAGTCCCGTATGCAAAAGCAAAGAGCCTTTATTTTATGCAAGTTTGCAAACTCGGTCTCTCCACATGTCCAACGTATTGGAATAAACGGAGAGCTCCGAGCTCAGTTAGAGTTGGGTTTTTATAGTAGTAAAGGTGGGGGTGAGGGATTTCTAGGGTTCAGGACCCCTGATTGGCTGACATTTGTCTAGGAATGTGTGCTGGCAGGTGATCCTATCTACAGCGGTTGGAACATTAGGCATTTCCTTTGGATGGTCTGTTCTTGGGTAATCTTAGTTTATGGTCCTTCCTGCAACCAGGTATTGCTTCAGGGTAAACTACTGAGACTCAGGCCTCTATTAAATTTAGCCATGGCTGAGTCCTACTCTGGCAGGTGATAATGGTTGGAAGTAAGAACTTCCTTTGGGTGATCTGTTCATATTTAGCTCATCATGGCTGCCTCCTACAGCAACCAGTCTCAACCTTGAACTGCACCTCCTGTGGAAAGGCCACAGGGCTCAGTAGACTGACCCAGACTCTCAGATAACCTGTGAGAGTTACTATATAATCCTAAATGCTCCAAGAGTAGAGCCTATTTAAGCCTTAAAGCTGCATTTCAGAACCAGCTCTTCAGAGCTCTTAAACGCTTGTATCTGGTACCACCCAGCATGGGAAAGCTCAAATTCAACACATCGGAAGAATGGCATGCTCAGATGAACAGAAGTGTCTCATCCAAGCTGATACAGTCCAGTCAGCTGCACCATTGCAGAATCAAAGGGGAACACAGACAGGAAGGGCTTCCTGTCACCATCTCCGCCTTCCATCTGTCTGGCCTTGGGAGTTTTCCTAGAGTGCGCTCCATGCTGAGGGTCCTGTGTGTTCTCCTCGTGGTGAAGCTTGAAAATGAATATTACAAAAAACAAAACAGGCCAGAGAGATGGCTCAGTGGTTAAGAGCACTGTCTGTTCTTGCAGAGGACTTGGGTTCAATTCCCAGCATCCACATGGCAGCTCACAACCAGGTGTAACTCCAATTCCAGGGGATTCATGCCCTTTCCTGGCCCCCTTGGCCTCCTGTACGTATATGATATACATACACTCATTCAGGCACACGCATACACATTAAATACATAAATTTTAAGAGAATAAGTGCTCCAAATGGATGAAAGTGTCCCAAAGCACACTTGAAGAACACTCTGACAAACCAGAGATAAAATAATTTGACTTTGCTCAAAATAAATTTTTGTCTAAAACATTCATATATGAAAGGGATGTCAGGATGGATTCTATACACGTGAGTCAGGGCTTCTTACAAACAGTTCAGAAACCATTGACAGCTAAGAGGTTTCTGAAGTAGATTTTTCTTGTAACTTTACATGTGGAAGGAAACACTAACAGCAGATTGCTTAAGCACTGAGTATGCTCGCATAGGGGCCTCCAAAGGAGTATGTTCACTATTAGCAGTCCTCCTAGTTAAGTGGTCACTGTTTGAATCCACACACTCCGTTCTTCCAGTACATTACATGGTATGTGTGCTAGAATTCAACCGCTCACAAATCGTTGCCGCTGACACTCTTGAGTTGTGTTAGTTACGTCATTTTAGGTATTTATTGTGGTGTGGGTCCAGTTGTCGAGAGTCGAGCGTCGAGCTATAAAGTGTTTGAAGAATCAATTTTGAGAAAGTGAGGGAAAGAGGAATACATTTTATAAGGTGTTAAATGAAGCCTGTCATTGCCCTTTGGCTATTAAGAGTTTTAAGCATTGGTGTTTTATTAACTTTTATTATGTTATTTTAAATTACGGGTGTGTATGTCTCTGTGGGAATGCACAGGTGAGTGGAATCCCTTCAGAGACCAGAGGGAGCATTGGAACCCCTAAAGCTAGAATTCCTCTTTGTGGTTGTAAACTGCCCACTGGGAAAGAAACTCAAGTCCCCTGCAAGAGATTCAAAGTCCTCCTTCTCCTTCTCCTTCTTCTTTTTTTGGTTTTTTGGTTCTCTGTGTAGTCCTGGCTGTCCTGGAACTCACTCTGTAGACCAGGCTGGCCTCAAACTCACAGAGATCACCTGCCTCTGCCTTCCAAGTGCTAGGATTAAAGGTGTGCGCCACCAGCACCCGGATGAACCTCGAATGCTCTTACCCACTAGGCTATTTCTCCAATCCTGTTGAAAAGTTGTAAGGTGGGGCTTGGGTGGCTCAGCAGCAAAAGCGCTCGCTGCCAAAGCTGAAAACCAAAGTTCAGTCCTTGGAACTGGAAAGAGAGAAGGGGAGAACCCACTTCTGTGACCTCCACACACACACACTCTGGGCTGACAATTGCAGGAATTCCCAGAGAGATGTGAGCTCTCTATCACAGGCTTGGAGCACATATTTTTGTTTATCAAATGAGCTTAAGGAAATCATCTCAGACGACAGATGGAGAGTCTGGTGTGGCTGCTTCACCACTGGCTGCTGCCATCCACATTCCTCTGTTGAATCTGCATTTTCACAAGCTTTTTGGTAAGGAAGCACTGGACATTTCTGCTTCATAATCAAAACAGAGTCGGCCACACCCTAGCCCACCTGCCCATTTTCTCCCATCTTTCTCTATAAAGATATCTACTGCCTCATCTTATTTAGAAGCTAAAAGCTATTGTTTTGTGGCTTATCTAGAAATTATACCAAAAGAAGTGACTGCTATCTTGGGGGAAATAAATTTTGCACAAATTATTTCAATTTAAATAAAATTTGGATTTTGTTTAGCAACAAGACTTCTGTTTCAAGTGTCATAACCTTCTGCCACGTGTGAATATGTGGAGGGACGTGCGCTGTGACTAAAGAAAGTACTGAGTCCCCTGTTGTGGTGCTTGTAAAGCATCACACGGATGCTCGTGGGCATCACACAGATGCTCATGGGCATCACATGGAAGCTTGTGGGCATCACACGGATGCTCGTGGACGTCACACGGATGCTTGTGGGCATCACACAGATGCTTGTGGGCATCACACAGTTGCTCATGGGTGTCACACGATGCTCGTGGGCATCACGTGGAAGCTCATAGGCATCACACAGATGCTCGTGGGCATTACACGGATGCTCATGGGCATCACACGGATGCTCGTGGGCATCATATGGAAGCTCGTGAGCATCACACGGATGCTCGTGGGCATCACATGGAAGCTTGTAGATGTCACATGGATGCTCATGGGCATCACATGGAAGCTCGTGGACATCACATGGAAGCTCGTGGGCATCACACGGATGCTCGTGGGCATCACATGGAAGCTTGTGGACATCACACGGATGCTCATGGGCATCACACAGAGAAGAAAGGTACTTTCTTTTGAGGGACTCTTACTCATCACTAAGGGCATCTCTGTGGGGCAGTAAGGGCTCATGTTAGCAGATGGCACTTTCAGGCCTTGGCTGTCATGGCACATAAACACCCCATGTTTATCTCTCGAGGTCCTAATTACGTCCCTCCTGTAAGCTTTAATGGCTTGAAAGAAGGGCACAATGTCCTTTGTCCTTTTCGTACCACAGACTTATTATTTTCAGGTTGATTTTCTTTTATCAACAAAGTATCCTGGCCATTTAAGAGACTTTGAATTGCCATGGATTAGAACTTTCGAGAAAAAGTTGTTTTTGACATCCTAGGATGTGGCAGATATGAGATTTCAAATAATTATAGAAGATTCTTCTCTTTTTCCTTCTGGTGCATAATCCAGGCGGGCCACAAACTTGTGATTCTTCTGCCTCTGCCTCCCAAGTGCCAAGGTCAGAGAAGTGCTCCGCCACATCTGGTCTGGAAGTTACTTCTGCCAGCTCGTCTGAGCCCTGCACCTGCTGAGCAGCCAACCCCCTTTCAGTTTCAGCTTGGTGTGATATGGATGTTAGATTCTAGAAACTCGACTTGAGGGCGAGAGGGGAGAGAGGAGGAGCTGAGGGAGGAGGGGAGAGAAGAGGAGCTGAGGGGAGGAGGAGAGAGAAGAGGAGCTGAGGGAGGAGGGAAGAGAAGAGAAGCTGAGGGAGGAGGGGAGAGAAGGGGAGCTGAGGGAGGAGGGGAGAGAAGAGGAGCTGAGGGGAGGAGGGGAGAGAAGAGAAGCTGAGGGGAGGAGGGGAGAGAAGAGAAGCTGAGGGGAGGAGGGGAGAGAGGAGAAGCTGAGGGGAGGTGTAGTCAAAGACTGCTGGTTTGTTAGTTTCCCGGCAGCCGGAGAGGGAGAGAAGAGGAGCTAAGATTTCCCATTTCTCTGGGCCACCATCTCCTGACTGGAAGCATTCCGCTGGCCCTCAGGGTAAAGCAGCTGCAGCAGGCACCTAACCCTGGCCTTCCCTTTCGCACAAACTCCAGCCCAACGAGTTCCCAATGGTGGGATCTGGTCTCTCTACATGGGTTTTGGGTCCCAGACTAGGAATCACATTCAGGACTTCAGGAACTCTATGCAAACACTCTGCTACCGAGCTGTGTTCCAGCCCAGGAAGTTTCTTTAAAATGCATTTTATGCCAGGTGTAATGATGCATGCCTTTATCTTTCCTCCCATTCTTCAGTCTTCCATCCCATCTTGTCTTGATACCAGAGCCTAGCATACAGTGTGGTACAAGTCAGCATCAGACGAATGTTTCGAAAGACAACAGTGGCTAAAGACCCTACACGTAGGACACACAGCTCTGTACCGGCCACATCTTTTCCGCAAGCTGTCCTCCCTGGCTCTCTGCTCCTGATGGTCCCCATTTCCTTAGACACCATATTTCTTCATGTGTTACCTACATACATCTGGACACATGCATGCTCGCTTTTTATGTTGGTGCCCTGTGTTCTCCACTAACCCTGGCTGTTTGGTGTAACAGTTGAATCTGTCTCCCCATAGTTCATGTGTTGGCCACAGATGATGGTAGCTACAAGCGTGTCTTCTGGAAGTTCATTAAGGTTAGATGAGGCCATGAGTGTGGAGTCTGTATGACAGTTTAGTGACTTTATAAGGAGAGGTTGCTGAGAGCAAGAATGAACCTTCCAGACGCCAGTGCCTTGACCCGAGATTTCCCTACCTCCAGAACGCGAGCAACATGCTTCTTTATACATTACCCAGGCTATGGGGAAAACTTTGTTCTTGAGGGTTCCCCCACCTTGACTGTCCTTCCCATGATCTTCTTCAGTTTCAAGTCACCTCTAAGACATCTTCTCCTGTACCCTGCCGGAAATAAGACCCTTGGTTTAAACTCCAGAGCGTTGGAGACTTCCTCTCTCTAAGGACATGGGCT
The DNA here is from genome assembly GCA_004026605.1 of Ondatra zibethicus. Classification (NCBI taxonomy): domain Eukaryota; kingdom Metazoa; phylum Chordata; class Mammalia; order Rodentia; family Cricetidae; genus Ondatra; species Ondatra zibethicus. The sequence goes on from PVIU01002898.1 coordinate 127,922, forward strand.
GTGTGCTGCTGCTCTGGATGCACATGGGTTTAATGAGGTTTTACATGTACAGGCATCTATGAAATATTACGGGGTGGGGGAGGGGAAGAAAGAGTCCTAAGAGACAGGACATTCTGATCTGCTTGCGTGATTAGAACGTTGCATCTTCGGTCTCCTCCCTAAGAGCTAATCCAGCAGTATCAAAGCAAAGGAATATTTGTTTACTAACATGGACATAGCCAATCTTCAAGGTCTTGGGAGTTTCGGCATATCGTTACTGGGTTAGGCAAGAGCAATGTTGACCAACATGTTGTTTAAGTTCATTTTCATTATTCAACAAGAAGTGTAAAACATTTGGCTCTTTTTTAGAGTGGCCGGGGAACCGGCTGATGTTACTGTTTCATTGTTTGTTCTAAAGCACTTGGGACATTTCGTCAGAGGACACAGTTTAGGGGATTCAGAACTGGATGTTAAGGCTGATGACACCCACAGACTTCTCATCAGTAGCTCCCAGATTGAATTTCTCATCTGGACTCTTTCTGCTCTGAAGGCTACCACCCTGGAAAACAGAAATCCAACCAAGCATCTCTCTTGTTTCCAGACACTGGGAGCTAAAAATAGAAAATTCCAAGTTAAGGCTCAGTACTTAAAATCCCATGTGTATCTTTCGGCATAATTGTGATGTTTTCCCTCTGAATGGGACTTGGCAGCTCTCTAGTGTTTCTCTATACAAGAGACCTGATGTCAGTGTATTCTCTGAGTATGTTTTTAAAGGGCTTTTATGAAGAAGTGGGAGTGTTACTGGAGTTATTACTGTTATGCCCAGTCCATGAGGACCCCAAAAGACCACGAGGGAGACCGACTCACCGAAATGCAAAAGCAAGGTTTATTGTGTGCAATTTTTCAAGCTGGCAGGGACCTCGTCAGTGCGGCAGCCAGAGGAGGTACCCTGCCCTTCTATAGGGCATTATTTAAAGGCAAAAACCAGAACGTTACATTAGCAGAATGTGGGGTGATGGGTTCAGTCCTGATTGGCTGGTGTCTAGGGACTTTTCACAAATTTTATTTTAAAACCTCACCTGTTGCTTGTCAAATTTCTCATTGGCTGACCTTTGGGTGGGGACATTCTATGGCTATCTGTACTTTCCAGATGGCCACCCTGTGACTTTTGCCCCTAGCCATTTCTGAGGACTGGAATGTTTTACAGGAAATAGCTTACATAAGACACAAGATGAAGGCAGAGGACAAAATGGAGGAACTTTGGTTATTCATTCCCCACTGTTCTAGTAACTATAGTGAACCCAATCACGGGTTCCTGACAGGTAACTCATTAATATCTTCAGTCCTGAGGGGACTGTAGATTTGTGATCTCTGGACCATAAGTTGTATTGTACCCAACCTGTCTTTCAGAATTTCACTAGAGGGTTAAGAATGCAAGGCCCAAAAGTCAGTAACAAAAGCAGAATTACCAGGGGTCCTAAGAGAGTAGAGATGAGAGTACAGACCAAGTAGCTTCTGAATCTACTTGGGACCAGAGTCCATACACAGTTAGCCACACCCAGGTCTCCGTAGCATTGAAGGCAGAAATATCCAGAATAGCAGTCTTACAGTCTTAGCCAGGCCCATAAGGTGATTTTATTTTTCCTGTGGAAGAGGGACATGGAAAAGATTGACCTTATTTTGTCCTGGAAAAAGTGGTGCAAACAATTCTCCAATGTCCTGCTGTTTGCCCACAGTCTAGACCAGGTCCTGGGCAGCAGGTGTTACACTGGGGCATCTCGCCCAGTGGTCAGCGTCATCGTAATCCAGGTGGAGACATCATGGTGTCCCATAATCTTCTCTGGAGACCTTGGGTCACTGCTAGGATCTCGGAGTCTCTGTCTAATATTAGCTTTTCAATCATTATTTTAAATGCCATATTCTGCAGATCTCTGAAGTATGAGGGCTGTTTAGGTATGTCTGATTAAACAAACTTTGCTTCTAGTTACTTGTTTTAAGTTTGACTTTGAAAACATATACAGGGACCTAAATAAGGCTTATCCCAGCAATTAATTATACCAATACTTTAAGGATGACTGACTAACTTGTATTTCCTAACAGTCTATAATAAGTTAGCAGCTCTTATAAGACTGAAACTTTACATTCTGTCAGGTTTAGTCTTAAATAAATAATGATGTACTTATTTATTTAAATAATAATGAAGCCAATAAAGAAACTGAATTAGTCATTCCAAGGGTAAAAACAGAACAAGTTTGTATCCAGCTGTTAATGCTGTCTCCTGGGAAGGCAAGGAAAAGGTCACAGGGTAAAACGGGAACCGAAGGAAGCCTTAGAAAGCAACAACTTTTCAATTGAAGTTCTTCTTAGTATCAATACAAAAATTTATGACTCAGTTTATAAATAACTTAAACCCAACAAAGTTTGCCAAGACAAGGAGGCTAAATATGTATTTTTAAGCCTGAATAGACCTTGAACAAGGAAATACATTTCTAAACCATTAGTTAGTATTTTTAATGCTATGACTTTTTAATATAGTTTCCCATGTTATAGTGATCACCCATTACAAAAGGATTGAGACTCATAGGCTTGGTTGCTGGTCCAAGCCCTCTATCAGACTGCCTAGGTCATTGTCTTCTGCATCACAAGAAATGAACATCCAGTTTCTGGTTAGCATTTTGTGCTTATGGCTATAACTCTAATTTTTAGCCTTTTATTAAGTCCAAACATTAACAACATACAACATTTTATAAGCACAAATGTCCCATAGTTTTAATTATTCTCAAAAAAGTAAAATCTCTTAAATGTCTTCCTGCAATATCAAAAATAAAGTACCTCTCTCGCTCCATCTTCGACGGCATATACATAGCCTGTCTTTTAGATTTCAGCCTACTCTGTTTCACTGTAGCTGGTACTTCTGGTGACTATCACTTGGCACTGGCATTTCTAAAACTGTTAAGGTCCATTCTGGCAACTGCAATTCTTTGGAACTCTAGTTCTGCCATACATTTGTAAACCTCAGCTGTTTCCTATGATCCCTTTATGTCTTTATAACCATTATCACCTGGGTGACTCTTAAATTAACAAAGTCTAGCCAGCAGAGCAAGGTACATTTTTGAGTGTAAAAACATTGAGGTGCAGCTTTAATACTTTAAATCATATATATGGTATATATATCATATATACATATATACATATATAGAACCTTGTTTTCAGAATGGAACATGAGTCATCACACAAAACATCTATCCCAATCCAAACTCTCTTAGAGATCTGTTGCTGCCTCCTATTTAGGCCCACTCCACATGGTCACCTTTAATAAAGATGGTGTTGAAATCATGTGGCATCCATTTTTTTTTAACTCTAGCCAAACAGCAATCCAAAATTTAAAATGGAATCATGCCTTATGGTTTCTTTAAAATTACCTATGTATAGATTTTAAGTTATCAATTCCCAGTGTTACTAATTAACTTTTAACTAGTTTTAATTTTAACAGATTTTTTACTGTATCTAACAAAATAAAGTTATGAATCTGAAGCTACAGATTTGCTTTCTTCTCCTTGTCGCTGTGTCAGGGGCTCAGACTGACAGAGTAACAGAGAAAACTTTTAAACAAGTATGGGTCTAGCAAAGGAAGAGTCATAATCCAACTCTAGAGCCAGCTTTTTAATAAAGAACAGCATAAAAACAGTTTTAACATTATCTATACCAAAAAGTCATCTGAATTTCTGCTAACCCAAATCCAGTAACAGGGCTCAATGATAAATTCTGAGGTCAGGCCTGTAAATGTGGACACAGCAGTGGTAGGCAGCAGAGACAGGGAAAATATCCAAATCATTTCTGTCTCAGTTCCATGCTTGCAAGAAAACTTACATAGGCAAACTTTTCAACAAAACAAGCATACTCAGTGCTTGCAGGTATGAGATTAAGCCTCAACAAAACCTAAACTGTACAGATGGGACAGGAGCCATTCAGTAAGGCTACCTGATCTCCAGATTCTTCAGATTCAGAATTACAGACGGGGCCAGACTGGCTCCCTGACGGGATGGTCTCAGATGAGAGACACCCCCCAATCACCCCTACCCCCATCCAGACGAGGAAAGGAGACGTCTCCCGATTCCCCCAGGTAGGCCCTCCAGTGTGTCCACCAGGGCAAATGGACCTGGATAGATTCAGATTCAGATCCTGAGATCGGCAATAGAAGTAAAACAGACAAGACTTCAAACACAGAGACTTACCACAGTCAATCAGAATAAAACTTCGGGGTCGTGGATCCCGATGGGGGGGGTCTCTAGGGATCCAGGAAGAGGCCCTAAATGTTATGCCCAGTCAGTGGGGACCCCAAAAGACCACCAGGGAGACTGACTCACCGAAATGCAAAAGCAAGGTTTATTGTGTGCACGTTTTCAAGCCAGCAGGGACCTTGTCAGTGCAGCAGCGAAAGGAAGTACCTCACCCTTCTAGAGGGCATTATTTAAAGGCAAAAATCAGAAAAGTTACATTAACAGGGTTTGGGGTGATGGGTTCAATATATCTAGGGACTTTTCACAAATTTTATTTTCGAACCTTGTCCATTGCTTGTCAAGTTTTCTTATTGGCTGAC
>PVIU01002898.1:137500-158800 GCA_004026605.1 Ondatra zibethicus
GTGTTTGTGTGTGCGTGCGTGCGTGTATGCTCACGCGCAGGTGCCCTCAGGGGACAGAAGAGGGTGCTGGATCCTCTGGAGCTGGGGATTCAGGCAGTGGTGAGGCACCTGATGTAGGTGCTAGAAATGGACTGAACCTGGGTCCTCTGGGAGAGCGGCAAGTACTCTTAACTGCTGCTCTCCGGCCCCAGGAAGAAGGGATTCAACAAGAAAGAGAAGAGAATGAGAGAAGGTAATAGGAACTGAAATTGCCCTAAATCCATGATATACATGTATGGAACTCTCAGACCAGTAAGGCATGGGAGGAAGGTTTCTCTTTTGGAATCTGTTTAGAATCTCTGCAACATGTGGGAAGCTGAGGCAGTAGGATTCCTGTAATTTCAAGTTCAAGTTTGACTTAGTGACTTCTCTGTCATCTGGGCTAGAGTGAAACCATCTTGAATGCAAGTGAATCAATAAATAAAATGAATCAAAATGCCTTTTTCTTCTTTTTTAATCACATTTATTTTTTAATTTCATGAATGCATACTGAATTTACATGTCATTTCCTCCATGCACTTCTGCTCCTTCTTTTTACAAAATTATTACTGTAAGGTATATATGAATAATTATATAAATATAGCCAGCTGAACTCATTTAGTGTTTTATACACACCACACACACACATTTTTAGAGCTGTTACCTTGGGATTGGATCATCAATTAGAGGGTTCATCCCTAGAAAAGTCTAATTCTCCCTCTCTCCACGGTTGTTAATTGTCTGCAGTTCTCCATCCAGGGCTTGGGCCCAGGAGGTTCCCCCAGCCACACTGGCCTGACAACAGGTGCTGCCGTTATGCAGGTCTTGTTTAAACCTAGACCATTTTAAGAGTACACAGAAATGTATTTCACTGTTGACACTGCCGATTGTAAGAGTGCAGAGATAGCCCCTGATGTGAGAGTTTATAATTAGTTTGGGCTTGTGGAGATACTTTCAACATGGTACAAGATAAATTACTTGAAAGAGTCAAGACTGTATTATGAACTCTGCTTAGGGTAGATGACTCTGCTCTGGAGATCAGTAGAGCATCCTGAGCAAGTATGAGATAGGCTGGGGTGAGTCAGGATGTCTGTCAGCTTATAGGGATTAAATGCATTTTGACTGATAATATCTTTAATTTGTGATGAATTTATTTGAACGTAACTCTGACATGAGATGAGGAGAATCTATATAAAAATATATACAAATAAATTTTTTTTGTTTTTTTTGAGCAGGGTTTCTCTGTAGCTTTTGGAGCCTGTTTTGGAACTAGCTCTTGTAGACCAGGCTGGCCTTGAACTCAACAGAGTTCCTCTCTTCTATGTGTGCCACCACATCTGGAGAATAGTTTTCTAGTTTTAACTCATTCATGAGCTTTTCAGTTTGTTTTTATTTTTTGGTGGTGGATGAGGGTATAAAAATGTCGTTGATAGTGAAAGCATAGACCGCAATGTGAAGGGCCGCAGTTTCAAATGGCTACATTAACCAATAGAACTTCACTGAGATGTACAGATTTTAGGTCTGGTTTATTTTGCTGGTAGATTTTTTTTAATTTGCAAGTTCTTTATACCAAAGATGTAATAAGTATACCAAATATTAGAAATTAAAAAGTATTAAAAAATGTTCTATTTGGTAGAAAATATTCCTCTTTAAAGTTTAAGGAGTTTGCATAAGTATCACTCTGCTCTCTTTCCCTTAAGTAAATCATCCCGAATGTGATGCAGGATACCCCTCTGTATCCTGTGAATATGTTTTATTATCATTGGTTACTAAGGAGGCTGATTTGGCCAATGGCCAGGCAGAATAGAGGGAGACGGGAAATAAAAGCCAAGATACGGAGAAAAAGAAGGCAGAGTGAGAGATGCCACCAGCATCTGGGAAAGCAAGATGTGAGGTAACAAGCCACGAGCCTCACGGTAAAATACAAACTAATGGATATGGGTTCTGGGACAGACTCCAAAGGAACAGAGAAACCCTGTCTCGAGAAACCAAAAGCAAAAAGAAAGTAGAAGGTGGAATACTTAGGAGGAGGATGGGGAAACATTGAGAAGGGAAGGGAAACATTGGGTTAGGGGAAGGAAAAAGCGAGGATAATGTAAGGTGTGGCGAGTGTGAGCAAACTGCACGGTAAATGTCTGTGAGTGTGTCAGGGCAAAACTCATCATTCTGACATCAACAGAAACAAATTCTTGAGTGCCTGGTTTCCCGCAGCTGTCTAATTCAATATAATAACCCCAACTAAGTATCTATTATTTGCAATGACATAAGAAATAAATTAAAATCTTGCAAAGGGGCCTGTGAGATAGCTCAGCAGGTAAAGGTACTGTACTTGCTGTTTTCTTGACTAAGTCTGACAACCTGAGTTCAATCCCTGGGGTCCACATAGTTGAAAGAGAGAATTGACTCCTGCAAGTTATCCTCTGACCTCCACACGGGCACTTTGTCAGGAACAGACGCACACGTGTCCGCGTACACACACACACACACACACACACACACACACACACACACACACACAGAGCTTCCCATATCCCATAAGCTTTTGTAAAAAAGCTTTTTAAAACAAACCAACTCTCCTCTTCCCCCCACGTCCTTCACAATCCTGGAAATTCAAATGGTTTTTGTTTTGTTTTGTTTTGTTTTTTAACAATTTCTAATCTACGTGGAAATATCATTTCTTTACTTGGATGAAATCTGGAATAACGATCTTGAAATCATTAGTCATTTTCCTTTGTGCTCCAGAAGTTTACCTGTAGACTCTGGAGTCCATCTTCTCTAAAAGAGGTAACAGCTTGTTGTCATGGGCAACCCGAATCCTTTCCATTACATCACAGATAAGAGCCACACGTCTGCCTTTCCAGGCTTTCTTCCCCTGGTCTGGTTTGCACCTTCCTCTTCAACCCCATCCCATCCAGCTTTGCCTCTGACTCCTCAAGCCCAGGATTCATTGGCGTCCTTTGTTCTGTGGGATGCTCTGGTGAGTGGTGGGGGTAGGGGATGTGGGGTGTGGTGAGGACAGGGGGTGGGGGTTGTTTGATCTTTGGCTCTGCCTGGGGGAAGGATTATTCTCTCTCTGCGCAGGGCACATTCCCTTTCAGTTTCTATTGATTCCATCTCCTCTTTCGGGATTTGGCTCAAACACCCCAAAAATAGCTCTCAGAGGGAAGGTCTGATAGGGGGACAATGGCAGGTTATGTAAACAGCCCTCCATGTCAGTCTTCTTAAGTAGTAAATAAACATCTTTATTTAACTGTCTGGTAAAACAGCATTTCTGTGTATTCCTTGTTTATTCATCAATTCCTAGTGGGTAGTTGGTCAAAATACTCAACAAACATTTGTAACAATGAACAGATACCAAGTTCTTACCTTGTGTCCAGGAACTAGGCTTTGTGGCCCAGCCCTTGTCTGCCTGTTCCTGGACAAACTGGGTCTACCTGGATAAGCTTGCCACTGCTCACAATAGCTTGAAAAGAAGCTGATGTCCCTATCTTCATTTTTAAGATGATGAAACGAAACCAAAGAACCCTGTCTAAGGTCTCAGGATAACACAGGATAGGGTTGAGAAAGTAGGGAGTCAATCCCAGAATGCACTTTCTGCAGCGCTGAAGGAAGCCCAGTGCACTCCGTGTTTCTTTAAATTCTATGCTGGCTTCACCCTCATGACCCATTTGTTCCCCCAAAGAATCCTTCCAAATAGAGTCACCCTGGGATTCGTGTGATGTGACATTTAGGGGCATACGCTCATTCAGTCAACTGCATATGGTTACCCGCTTGAAGCCAGGAATCCAAGATTTTATACAGTTTCCTTGGGAGGGGTAAGAAACAGGAGCAGATACTCTGAAGACACCGAGGTGCTTCTGTGCACAGGACTGTAGTTCGCAAAGATCTCTGAACAGCCGAGAGTTGCCTCAGGCTCCAGTGAGGGGGGAACCTGGGCAGGAAAGGCAAAGGTCTAGGACCATCTTGGGGCAGGATTGGAGAGATCACCCATGCCCTGAAAGCTGTTTAACATCGCTGGCTCCTGCCCACTGCATGCTAACAGCAGTTCCCCTCCATCACCCCAGAATCGAGACACTGCCCATGTCTCCTGGGCTGAAGACTGCCTCCCCCTCTCACATACCCCATTGTCTGCCCACCTTCCTACATGCAGGGTTTACATGTGTGTGAGTGTGTGTACCTGCGTCAGCAAGGAACCTCTCTGGCTACGCCTCCCTAAACCAAGGCTGACTCAAGACCAAGTGGGAAAGTGATGCAATGGTTATGTAACAGGTGGAACATCAGGCTTCTGGCTTTGACAGACACAAAGACAGGAGCATGGAATTCAAGTTTGGAAGGAGAAAGGGCCAGGTAAAGTTTGAAGTTGAAGTGCAGTAGGCTACCTACAACATGGCTGAAAAGCCCATGTATCTAGGTGTCACCTAGGTTGAGATACACAGTCTGGGAGTCCTATCAAAGTCAAGGGCATAACTATAGTTGGCTGCGGGCAGTACTGCAAAAGAAAGGGGCTGAGACAAAAAGGGGGGTCCTTCCACCTTCAGGGACAAATAAAGCATGAGGCAAGTCAAAGGGTCTATGGGTACACCCACCAATGAAGGAGGAGAAGCAGGAAGTAGGGCAAAGTTATGGAAACGGGAAACTATCTGCAAAGGAATGCATCTCCCTTGGGCTGTTGCTAGACTCAACTTCCCAAGGACAGTAAGCACTCATAATTTATCATCGATATTCGTACATGAATGTGTTAAGAAAAGCTCCATCCCATTGCACCTGTTCAGAATGGTCATGCTCGGGGCCCGTAGTGCATGAGTCACTCTGAGGGCACGTTAATAGGCAGGCTAATAAACCAGAATGCTACCTCACATCCAATAGGGTGGCTACTGTGTAAAAGAACGGAAGACAGGAACTAGAAAATGACCAACGCTCCAAGATTTGACAACATCCGCACGTGTGCACTCCATAGGTGAGAATGAAGTAAGCTGCAGTCATTCTGGAAAACCAATATGGAGAGTCTTCAAATAATTAAAAGTGGAATTATTCTAGGATATAAAATTTATTTCCTGGTCTATATAACCAAAGAATTCCAAGTAGGAACTCAAAAGAATATATACACCGTGTTTTACATTTATACACCATGTTTGTAGCTGCTTGCTTTATTCATAACAGCCAATGTGCTCAGTGATGGATGGATAGATGACGGGGTTACACATACCTCCACGTATTATTCATCCACACATTATGGCTGGTCTTGCAACACACTGTGCCAAGGGAAACAAGGAAGTAACTAAACGACAAACCCTTTGTAATTCTGCCCATGTGAGCCACCTAGAGTCTATTTCGTAGACCTGGTGCAGGATCCGGAGGGGAGGGAGGAATGGAGAGTCGGTGCTTAATGGGGGCAGCTTCAGTTTAACAGGACAGGGATCTCTCAGCAGTCTGGATATAGGTAGCACTACTGAAAATGACTAAGATGGTTTTAAAATGAAAGCAGAAGAAAGAAGAGGAAGAAGAGGGGAAGATGGAGGGGTCTTGTGGAAGAGGTCACATGATAAAATGAAAGGGAAGTAATTGTTCTCTAAATACAAATCGGCATATTTTCCTGTCTGTAGAAAGCCAGCCACAGTTTTCTGGGGACTCGTAGTAGTGGGTTATTTTAATAAGAAGGGGAGAGTCCACGATGACTTGTTCTGTAGAATGAATCTCAAAAGATGGTTGCTGGGTTGGAATTGAGAAGGAAACAGGGCTCTGGGGAATGCTGTTTTCACTCGGAGAATCTCCTGCTGCCCACAGAATTTCTGACGGGGACTTTGATGCTACAGATGTTATCTGCTAAGCGGTGACCTCACTTGCTAACGCTCCTTTAGTAGGTCATTTTCAGAGCGGCTCGGGGCTTCCCACTACACATGTGTGCGCATGTGTGATGATGGATGTAGGTTGCTGCTCAGGCAGCAGAAGCCTGAGTGATTTCGCCACAGGCTGACTGTGAAGACCCTCTAACAATGCCTTCACTTTTCCCTCTCAGGACTGTGGCTGGGAGTTTCCGGGATGAGTAAGAATTCCTCAGAAAGCCTCCTATCTTGGGGAGGCTGCTCCCTGTGGTCTGTCCACACCCTCCTGTGCCACCTCCACTAAGAAGCGGAGCTTCCACTTAGACTCAGTCATTTATTTGCTCAAAAATTTTTGAAGAGCAATTTTATACAAATTATCAAAAGATAACTATTAAAATTAGATAGAGGGGCTGGAAAGATGGCTCAACATTTGAGAACACTGGCTGCTCTTGCAGAGGGCCAGCCAGGTTCAGTAACCAGCACCCTACATGGCAGCTCACAACCGTGTGTGACTCCAGTTCCAGCCGGATCCAGTGCCTTCCCTCTTCTGGCTACCATGAGTAATACATGCACATGGTACACAGACATACATGCAGGCAAAACACTGATGCATATAAAATAAAAGTAATAATCTTTTTAAAAATGATGATGAATTTAGCTTTAATGTCAGGTTTCTTGAAGTACAATTTTGTTTTGTTTTGTTTTGTTTTGAGACAGGGTCTTACTATGTAGCTCTGGCTGTCCTGGGACTCGCTATGTAGACCAGCTGGCCTCACATTCACAGAGTTCCGGCCGCCTCTGCTCCCCAACTGCTGGGATTAAAGGCATGTGCCACTATGCCCTGCTACTGAAGTACAGTTAACATAGAGTAAAGTCACCCTTTAGGAATTTAGTCCTGTAAGTTAGCTTACACTGTCATGCTAACCCTAACACCAGCAGAATAGACTATCTCTGTTGCTGTAATCCCTCTTGTATTTCTTGTCAGTCTCTCTCCTCACCCCTGGCTTCAGGCAACCTCTAATTTGATATTTGTGCCCATAGTTCCACCTTTTCAAATGTCACATAAATGCAATCACATGTGTGGACCCTTTGCATTTAATTTCTTTTATTAAACATAATGCATTAGAGATTCGCCTATGTTGTAACATGAACCAGCAAGCAAAGATTCAGCTGTTATTGCATGTACCAGCAATTTGCTCTTTTTCCTGTTGAGTGGCAGACGCCCTCTGTGTAAGCATACCACAGTTTATCCATCTACCAGCTGACATTTATCTGTTTCCAGTTTCAGCACTCTGGGTATTGCCACCACAAACATTTGCACATGGGTCTTTGTGTGGAAAAAAAAAGTTTTACTCTTCTTGAAATAAATGTCTAGGAATGGAACAACTGAGCTGGGCATGGTGGCGCACAACTTTAATCCTAGCACTTGGGAGGCAGAAGCAGGTGGAACTCTGTGATTTTTGAGGGTAGCCTAGTCTATAGAGTGAGTTCCAGGTCAGCCAAGGCTACCCAGAGAAACTCTATCTTGAAAAACCAAAAAAAAAAAAAAAAAAAAAAGAAAGAAAAAAAAGGCTCTCAAAGGAATGATTGAATCCTCCCTTACCATGTCCCTTGTAAAGGGTGTCAAGGTTCTTCTGTAAAGGACTTTCATGGATTTCACTCTCTCCTCAGTTAAGAGCCCACATGAACCAAACACACAGTTATCAGTAACTACTCTCATTTGGGGCTTCTCTGGTGGGTCCATCATGGGATCACTTATACTCAGCACCATTCATTGGCACTGCCGAGTCTGAGCCAATTAGCTTTGCTAAGGTCTCTGTTCACTTGGTTTGGGGGTGTGCAAGCCTCCAGACCTCCCGGATCCATACTGGACTGTTGCATGCTAGTCAATCACTCTACCACTGACTGGGCTATCCGCCCTGGTCCTGAGAGATCTACAGTGTTAGTGTCCATTTTCACCTAATAGGTTCAAACATTGACAGCCCATCCATACAGTGGGACACTGAGCTTCTCTTTCCTCTGGTCCCTCTCCTCTCAGCAGACATGTCATTTTGTTTTATTTTTGTTTTTCAAGACAGGGTTTCTCTGTGTAATAGCCTTGACTGTCCTGGGACTCATTCTGTAGACCAGGCTGGCCTTGAACTCACAGAGATCCACCTGCCTCTGCCTCCCAAATGCCATTGTGCCCAGCTGGATATGCCATTTTTGACATTTCTTATTTATTGTGGAAGGAACACACATATCATAGTGTGTGTGTGTGTGTGTGTGCGCGTGCATGTGTGTGTGTGTGTAAACAATTCGCAGGAATCAATTCTCCCCTTCCACCAGAAGGATTCCAAGGAATGACCATTCATATTGCTGGGCTTTTAAAGCAATATGCACAGAGTCATCTCACAGGCCCAAAAGTATTCTCTCTTAATCCCCGATCTGAGGTCTCTGGGCTGAAACACAGAGCTGGTCTGGACAACACAGAATGGACCCTGAATGAAAACCTTCACTTTTAATACAGGTTGTGGCCAAATTCACTTCTTGACAACATCTCGGGTGCCTTGACTGAACCCCCTGCAAGGTGTAATCTGTATGTCTGGCAGCTTCATTCTTTCCCACTCTGCCCTTGCACAATCAACTCTGGAAGAAGCAACGTGACAAAAACGTCCTCATCCTAGATTCACTTGGTGCTCGGACGTGGTCTTCCAGCGACATACGTAGTACCATTATGAGTTACAGGTACAATCCTTATTGTGTTGTCTCCCAACCAGATCAATGGGTTCCCAGCATCTCTGCTCCACAGTGCATAAGTGTACATTGAGAGCCTACTATGTTCAAAGTATGTTATATATTTGGCCAAAGATGAGCCACATGGGAACCACTTGCCTAGCAGAGCATGCATCACCAGTCCAGAGGGTGGGAAGGGCAGTGCCACACACTGAAACGTCCTATAGGATTCCATCATACATAGATCCTGTCATCCAACCAGTCACTAACCCACTAATGTGTGCCCACAGCCAACCCAGATGCACCCACGTGACACACATGAGAGGCATGAGAAAGAATCCAGGAAAGGAGATATACTGTGCCAAGTGGTACACAGATATTAGGCTGACATGAATTATATTTAGAAAGTGGCTGTCTTATACACCTCCCACACTCCCGTCTTTAGCCTCCTTTTTGTACCTCCAAAACATTGCATGAATGTCTTAGTTACTTTTCTATTGCTGTGCTAAGACACCGTGATCCAGGCAACTTTGAGAAGAAAGAATTTATTGGGGCCTATAGTTTCAGAGGGTTAGAGTCCATGACCGTCATGGTGGGGAACAAGGTAGCAGACAGGCAGGAATGGCGCTCAAGTGAGATTCTGAGAGCTCAGATCCTGATCCGCAAGTACAAGATGGAAGAGTTAACTTAGGGAAATAGCCAGGGCTTTGGAAACCTCAAAGCCCACCCCCCAGTGACACACCTCCTCCAACCAGGCCACACCTTCTCCAACCAGGCCACGCCTCCCTAATTCTTACCACACAGACCCACCAACCTGAGACCAAGCCTTTGAACTTTTCGTTCAAACCACCACAGTGGCTTGTTTGCCAGGAGACAAACTGACTGAATGGGAAGATACAGAGGGATGGCAGGTGCCACGGTGACAGGGATGTAAGTGTGTACAGTGCTTAGGGAAGTACAGAGGTCTGGCTGGCTGCTTTGGGAATCAAACTCCAGGTGAGCGAAACAAAGTCACCCAGTGAACACCTTAAGTGCGTATCTTGAACATTTTGTTGTATTCGTGGTGCATTTGTGTTTCTCAGGTTTGAATAGTTGTGGTTTCCTTAACAGATCAGTGTGGGCTTCATGTGGCTGGCTATGACTCCAAGAGCAAACCTTAAGGAAAACGTTTGTGTTTTCAGGAAATCCTCAGTCTTCCAGTCCAGAAAAACACACCTCCCCTCCTTGCCTGTTGCACAGTCAACTCTTGCAGAGCTCAGAAAACAAGGTTCCTACTTAGAGTGTGACAGCTGCCAATCTCTTGTTTATTGGTATGGGATTCAGTATGAAGCTCAGGTATGTAGCCCAGGCTGGCCTGAAACGTCCTGCCTTGGAAGTACAGTACAGGTTTGTGCCACTATGCCCTGCTTTGCCAATCATTGTAAAGGGTTCAGTTTGAACCATGCATGTGTGTGCGTGCCTTTGTGCACACGTGCCGTTTGCGCTGAAAGGAGCCCATGAGTGAGCAGACCCCGTGGAAGAGGTGGCGTGGACTCTCTCAGCCGCCAGGGCTAGTGTGTGAACTCTTCCCGGCCCTGTTGTTTACTTCGCCAAAGTTTTTTGTTCTGCTGGGGGAAGCTGCGCCCGCGGCTCCTCAGATGTTATTTATCTTTTCCTGCGAGGGACTTGTGACAGTCCAGGGTGTTGTGTATCCTGTGTGATTGTTTATCGCCCAGCCCTGGCCTGAGCAGCCTCTGGGTCGGCACTTCACGTCCCGAACGCGGCGACTACGTGAGCGCCGAGGGCAGGGAGGTGACACTCTGGCCGAAGCCCTGACCTCGGGCGCCCAGGTGGGCTGAAGCCGGTGTGCGTTCATCCGGTCGCCTCCGAGCTCCCTCACCTCCCGTGGCCGCCGGCGCCTGGTACCCTGCTGCCAGGCACGCATGGGACACTGGCACTCAAGCACCTGTGTCTGGGCTGGGTGCGGGACCTGTGCTGACTGCCAGGCTGCTGGCTTGCTGACTGGCTCTACATGTAGTTTAGTGACCTGGAGACTATTTGTTTTTGCTTCTTTCTTTTTTTCTTTCTTTTTTTTTCTTTCCATTTCTACGCTTTTCTTTGCTCGTTTTTCAGTCTGTTCCCACCTTTGAGAGCACCAAAGTAGCACAAGCCTGCAGAAAAGGAAGCATTGTACCTTGACCATCCTGAGAACCCTTGCACACACACAAATTTGCATACATGTACACGTAGATATACACATGCACACATGTTTGTATGCACACACATCTATAAAGATACTACACGCAGGCTCATCACGCACACGCACACATACACATGCCTATAGAGACATCACACACAGACTCATGCATGCTCTCTTACACAGACACACATCATACACATTCCCACGCACAGGCTGATGCACACACTCCTGCACAGATGCATATCATTTTGTACTCCAAACACGCAACACACACACACACACACACAGACACACACACACACACCACACACACACACACACACACACACACACACACACACACACACACACACACTAGCCCTGCAGGGAAGGATCAAACGCTCACGGTGGCCCCAGGTCTATTTTCTCAGGCGCCCTTCCCCATCGCACATTGTTAGCCGGACAATGGGCTCCTGTGTCAGTCTTATTGGCACCAGTTTTGTACGATGCAGGAAACAGCATTTCCTCTCAGCGCTGGAAAATTCACTTGGATGGTGCTTTTCCCTTTTTATTGAGAATGCTCACACACCCCGGGAAACGCGAGCTCCGGGAGAGGGGAAGGAGCAGCAGAGGTAGACATCCCGAGGGCTCCAGCCCTGTCCCGGCCCCTTCCCGCTCAGCGCGCCGCTGGCCTCTGCCAGAAGAGGAAACCGGGCCTGAAACAATGAGATGGGCCGGGTGTCTTAGCGGTGACCCTCCCACTGGGGCCGTCGGAGACAGCCGTGCCAAGCCCCCCTGCCCCGGGCGGCCAGGGCAGAAGCGAGCTCAGCGGGAGGGGCTCCCCACTGCCCGGAGACCCCACCTCTGGGTATGGCAGTCCGAGCCAAGCAGCCCAGCCAAAACCTTGGGAGGAACTTCCCAGGTGGTCCTTAGATTTACTAAACCTTTGGTTAGCATTCCCTTAGTCCCAGGGCTGGGAGTGTGCTTAGCCTGGGGGAGGCCGGGGGCTGGGTGGGAGTGGGGGTACCTGTTCAATCCCCAGCATCAACAACTGGAAAGAAAGAAATGCCTCCTATTCCACTTAGGATTTTTTTTTAATCTTCGTTCCACCCTGCCCTCAATTAGACAGCAGTTCCAATTTCTTAGAATAGGACTAGACTGGAAAAGCGAAGGGGGGAGGGTGGTACACGGTAGGTGGTCTGTCCCTAAAAAGACACACTAAATGCATGAACACTCTTTGCTGTCCCGGCTACCCCAGCTGCCACTGCACTATCTCGCTTTGTCCACCGTTACAACACTGAAACCCAAATGCTGAACCTAAGCAGAATGAGTATTTATGACATTCACGTCTCTTTAGATGTCCTGGATGGGCACGGCTTCCATCTACAGTGAGTTGCAGTGTTTAAGAAACACTTCCCGGCTGTTCTTTCTCGTTGAGTTGGCAGAGGGGTGTGTGTGTGTGTGTGTGTGAAGGGGGTGGGAATGGAGGTTATATTTGAAATTTATTATAACCCCTTTTCATTAACCTTCTGCTACAAACTGCAAACATTTGCTGGAAATGAAGCTTTCATTTCGTTTATTACATTTATGCATTCTCAGTAGGGGTGGGGGAGGCACGCTCATACTGCAGTGTGCCCGTGGAGGTCAGAGGACAATTAACTGTGGGAGTCACTTCTTGTCTTCCTCCACGTGGGTTCTGGGGATTGAACTCAGGCCTTTAAGCTTGATGGCAGCCCCTTTACAAGCTAAGCCCTCTCAGCTGCCTAGAAATTCAGTCTTCTGAATATGCTACTTCTCATCTTATTTTTAGACTACTGATCTTCTTTCTTTCTTTTTAAGATTTATTTATTATGTATACAGTGTTCTGCCTGCATGTATGCCTGAACACCAGAAGAGGGCGCCAGATCTCATTCTAGGTGGTGGTGAGCCACCGTGTGGTTGCTGGGAACTGAACTGAGAACCTCTGGAAGAGCAGGCATCCAGTGCTCTTAACCCCTGAGCCACCTCTCCTGATCGTATTTCTTTATATTTCTTTCTTTATGACGAAACTCCAGGTCTCACACTTGCTAGACAATTGCTGTTCTACTGAGCTGCATGCCTAGCCCAACCCTCCAGTTTGAGTCTCACATGCCTAAGTGACAGAAGACCAAACTGGAACAGGCTGGTGAGGCCTTTCTTAGCTAAGTGAGTTAAAACCTTCACTTCCCCCTACCCCACTACACCAAGTCTGAACCCTCTTCTCCCCCAGCTGTGAGAGTCAATGGTCTGTAAAACAATATAGCGATGTCTAATCCTCTGGAGAGCACTTAAAAGAAGACTCTGCCACACTTGGTAACATGCAAATTGTCCTCTGATTCCTTTGTTTTCCGTGTTCCTTCTACCGGGTCTGTCTTCTTTTGGAGCTCCACCGGGCCAGGCACAAAAACCTAAGCTGCTCTCTGCTTCTTGAATGAGTGTGTGAATGAACAAATGTTTGTTTCCCAGAGTATCGATAAGACTAGGGAAAAGAAGACTGTAACTTGTGGTCTGTAGGAATACACTTGGAAAACATTTACTACCAATAAAGGTGGGCAGCCAGGGCTCCGCAGAGAAAGCTGGCCTTGAAAAACTGAAACAAATAAACAAACAACAAAGACCAAAGGTTTGACTCAGCCCCTTGCGAGGCAGAATGAAGTGAGGCTTAATGTAACAGAGTGGTGCTGTAGGAGCTAGCTTGTTCCGGTTCCCTGCACCCAGACTCTGGAAATAAACACTGCTTGGCCAATGACTCTAGCATATTCTTAGCAAACTCTTACATATTAAATTAACCCATTTCTATTATTTTATATTTTACCACCAGGCTCATGGCCTAGCGTCAAGTTTCCAGCTAGCAGCTTGCGTCTTTCTCCTCTGGCGTCTCCATGGTGTCTCCAAACTCTGCTTTCTTTCTCCCAGGCCTACGTACATTTTTTTTTAAAACACAGTGTGACCCATTTATAGGTCTTTTATGTCTGAATCTGTCCTTATTGTATATCTGTAATTATTTTCTGACCAGGACTACTTCTTTTTTTTTTTTTTTTTTTTTTTTAAAAACCATTTATTTATTTATTATGTATACAATATTCTGTCTGTGTGTGTGTCTGCAGGCCAGAAGAGGGCACCAGACCTCATTACAGATGGTTGTGAGCCACCATGTGGTTGCCGGGAATTGAACTCAGGACCTTTGGAAGAGCAGGCAATGCTCTTAACCACTGAGCCATCTCTCCAGCCCCCAGGACTACTTCTTAAAATGCTAAGTGGATGTGGCTAGGGCCAATATGGCCCTGCCTGCTTGCTCTGCTCAGTCCAACATGGCAGAGACATGTTGGCAGCCTCTAAGAGCCATGTACAAGGTTGAACCCCAATATCTGTCCCTGAGTTTTATTAACCATGCTTCAGAGAACAGAGAACTCCGATTTTGGTTTTTTGTTTTTGATTTTTCGAGACAGGGTTTCTCTGTGTGACAGCCCTAACTGTCCTGGGACTCATTCCATTGATCAGGTTGGCTTTGAACTCACAGAGATTCGCCTGTCTCTGCCTCCTGAGTGCTGGGATTAAAGGTGTGTGCCACCGCCGCCTAGCAAACTCTGCATTAAAAAAAAAAAAGACAATGAATTGATTGACACAGAAAGTCAAAACACTAGAAAACATAGTAGAACTTAAAAATTATATATTTATTTATTCATTTATTTGAGACAAAGCAGCTCAGGTTGGCTTCAAATTTGCAATGCTCTTGTATCAGTCTTCTGAATGCTGGGATTACAGGTGCATACTGCCCTACCTGGTTACATCTGAATTTTTTTTAAGATTTTTTTATTATGTATATAGTATTCTGCCTATAGGCCATTAGAGGGCACCAGATCTCATTACAGATGGTTGTGAGCCACCATGTGGTTGCTGGGAATTGAACTCAGGACCTCTGGAAGAACAGTCAGTGCTCTTAACCTCTGAGCCACCTCTCCAGCCCTACATCTGAATTTTGAAGAACATATAGTCTTGCCATTGTAAAGGCCACGCCTTTAAATCTAGAAGCAACCTTACCAATGGGTCCCTTGATAAGTCTCTTCCATGATGAAATTCATGTGTTGACATGTAATATTTAGCATGATGCTTCCAAGAATTATCCATATCACACACAAACACACCCTCCGCCCTCCTCAGGCTCAGCAATTACTGCTGAAGATGTAGTCAAGTAAGTGTTAAGAGCCTGGGGGCGGTGACCGATGATCTGCACACAGCAAAGCAGTGCACATAAGACCTCACAGCTGTTGGGACGGGCTGCCTGAGACCTGTGCAAGCTCGAGCCAGAAAAAAATCCCAGCATAGATTGGGGAGGTGGGCAGGAAGTCCCACCCCAAGTGGAGGTGACATTGATAACTGATGGCTACTGGGAGAGGAAGAGTCGGTTTTAGGAGTGTCACTGCCCCCCCCACACACACATCCAAGACAAGAAGGGGAGGATGAGACAAGGACATAATGAAGTTAGATGCGTAGGGAAGGGGATGGATCTAGGGAAAACTGGGAGAATAGGGGTGGATATGATCAAAATAGGCTGCAGGAAATGCTCAAAGAAGTAAGAAAAACTTTGTTTAAAAAGAGGCAGGACCTCGAGGACACACAGAATCACTGAGTTGACTAGAGCCTTGATCTTGAATTTCCCAGTCTTCAGAAGTAGAAGAAATTACTCTTCGCTATTTATAAGGACCCACTCCATGGTCTTTTATAATATTAGCCTGAATAGACCAGGAGAATGTCCAAGGCCGGAAGCGCCGAAGCCCCGTTCTGAGTTTCACACCCTGCAGCTGTCTGTCATCCTGAAATGCCTAATGGACTTCCAAAAGGGGCTTTCTAAACCCACTAGCCAGTCCCGCATAGGAAGACTAGAAGTAGTCAGCCAGCTAGCTGTGTTGGCCCAGACAGTGTGTTGAGAGAGCATAGACACCTCAGGCTAGAGAAGATCATGTGGGCCATGATTCCAATCCACGAGGCTGGGGGAGAGACTAGGATTGGTCTGATAAAAAGATTTTTTTTTCTGATCACGCCTCACCATGACATGTAAAGGCAGAAGACATAATAACTAAGATTAGTCTGGCAAGATAGTACCAGGAGAGCCATCTGCCTCTGAGCGCAGGCCATTGAGATGCTCAAATTATTCCCCGTCTCAGCATTTTAATTGTGAGCTGAAGCAACAAGGAATCATTATCTTGAAGGATCTATAAGTCCCAATATAAATAAACTGTGATGTGGAGTAGAGAGGAGCAGGCATCCTGGAAGCAGCGGTGTGCGTCTCTGTGGACCAAACGCCCCCGAGCAGGATCCTCTGTGATGGGAACTGAAGCAGAGCAAACTTCTCTAGTCTGGTGTACCCCATCTGTCACACGTTACCCCAATGCTCTGTGTGATCACAGCGTCAGAGCTATGCTTTGAAAGGGTCCACAGACAGCCTGTCACATGCGTTCTGACGTCAAAAGAAATTAGAAGGGCTGGAGAGATGTATGATCCTTATTGTCAAGCATGAAGGCTTAAGTTTGGGCTCCCAGCACCCAGGTAAAAAGCCCAGAGTGCCAGCATAAACCTGTAATCCTGTGTTGGAGGGCAGATACAGGCAGATGCTCAGGGCTTGCTAGTCAGCCATCTGGTTCAGTGTGAGACTGACCATCTCAACAATAAGAATGTGGGGAAGTGATGAAGGAACGCATCTCAGCATTAACCTCTGGCCTCTGCCTGTTCCTCAAGCACACCCACACCCACACACATACACGCATGCATAACATTAAGGAGCTGGGCATACAGTACTTGAGAAGCTGAGGCAGGAGGGTTACTGTGACTATAGGGTGAGATCTTGTTGCAAAAAAAAAACTAAAGAAAAGACAAAGAGCATTAAGGAAAAGAGTGAAGATAGTAACTGAGAGCTGTGATGCTGAAATGCACACCTTTAACAGTACACTTTAGCAGATAAAGATGGGTCCCATTCTCTCACACACACAAGTAAGTGGCGGAGTAGTACTTCAGGTCAGATTGTCTGTCTCTGGCTACCCTGTAACACCCCCCAGCCTGGACATAGTGTGGATCACTCGAAGCCAGCACCACAAAAGGTCATTACCATGAACCTCCCAAACTTCGCAAGGCCCCCCACGCCACATTCATCAGACTCTGTGCAGAGTAGACACAATTTAGTATCTTCATATGTTTTATTTGTTTGTTTGGTTGGTTGATTGGTTGGTTTTTCGAGACAGGGTTTTCCTGTATAGACCAGGCTGGCCTCAAACTCTGAGATCCACCTGCCTCTGCCTCCCGAGTGCTAAGATTAAAGGCGTATGCCCCTACCGCCTGGCTTCTTCATCTGTTTTAATGGTAACATCTTCGAAAATGATTGCTGGTAGGTCGCAGACATGTTCAGCCAACCAAATAGATGTTGTCAAGAAGTTAATGTGGCTTTAAATTAGCACACACCACACACACAAAGATTTCCTGATTGGGCCAATTATTCATTCAGCAAACCAGAGTGCCAACAGTGAATCATTTGTCACCCAAGATCTTTAAAAAATCCAATAGCAGACCTTTTCTCATGAAATCAAATGTTCATAAACTCTGTGTCTATAAAATATGTCGCCCAGGAACTGAAGGGAAATATGCAGAAAATGCTAACCTCTTAATGTGATCACGAAATGTTTCTTAAACCTGAATGCCAAATTTTCACCTCCAGCTGCAATCATTGAATGTGACATGACATAAAAATCATAACATGAAATTATTATTTACCTGTCCAGAGGCAGGACAACAGAGGGTCACACCATGGTCTTCACTGTCAGCGTCTGCAAATCCACCACAGCTCAGGAGAGCCCTGATGAGTGGCCATGGGTCAGGGGTCAATTACAGTTGAGTGGCCATGGGCCAGGGGTCAACTACAGTTGAGTGGCCATGGGCTAGGGGTCAATTACAGTTGGGTGGCCATGGGTCAGGGTCACTTACAGTTGAGTGCTCTTGAGTCAGAGTCAATTACAGTTGAGTGACCATGGGTCAGGGTCAATTACAGTTGAGTTGCCATGGGTCAGGGTCACTTATAGTTGAGTGGCCATGGGTTAAAGTTCAATCACATGAGGAGTATAAGACTCTCCTACTTTCCTATTCTTTTTCTTTTTTAAAAAACCAAAAATGTGTGTATGTGTGTACACATACATATATATTTATACGTGAAAAGATATGTGTGCGTTTATTTTTATGTGTATGAGTGCATGTATGTTGCATCATGTACATGTAGTACCCAAAGAAGCCAGAAGAAGACCTCAGATCCCCTGGAACTGGAGTTACAGATGTTTGTGAGCTACCAAGCAGGTGCTGGGAACCAAACCCAGACCCTCTGCAAGAGCAGCCAGTGCTTTTAACAGCTGAACCATTTCTCTGGGCTTCCCTAGTCTCTCTCCTCTTCTGCTCTCCTCTCCTCCCCTCCCCTTCCCTCCTCCTCTTTCTCTCTCTCTCTCTCTCTCTCTCTCTCTCTCTCTCTCTCTTTCTCAAGACAAGGTTTCTCTCTGCAGCCTAACTGTCCTGGAACTCACTTTGTAGACCAGGCTGGCTCAAACTCAGAGATGCACTTGTCTCTCCTCCAGAGTGCTGGGGTTAAAAGCCTGCCTTGCCACCACCAAACCCCATTCTTTTTCTTAAAGAAAGCTTCTAAAAGCACATATACATATAAATCCTTGAGCCTCCATGCATACAAACTGTATTGGTTTGTATTGGTGGATTCAAATTGCTTTACCTGTCTGTCCTTGGTTCATTTGCCCTAAAAACAGGCATGATCATGTTGGGTTCATCAGCTTTCTTTTGCTATAACAAAATGCATGAGGAGGCAAATGCACAAGGAAGAAAAGGTTTGTTTTAGCTTGCAATCTCTAGTCTAACAGTTACACCATGGTGGGCAAGTGTGGTAGAGAAAACAAAGGAGAACCAAGTATGGAGATACAGCTTCACAGAATGCTCACCTGGAGTGTGGGCTGCACTGGACCCCAATCTCTGACACTAGGAGTCTGGGGGTCGTGGTGGTGACCAAACCTTTATCAAATGGGTCTTTGGAGGACATTTAGGATTCCAATGACAACAGTGGGATACTAACAGTGGGATACTAACATTTAGGATTCCAATAACAACAGTGGGATACAACAGTTGTCACTAGGGGAGCCATATGAGATAATATACTTAAAATGGTTCAATGAGCGACTCACAGTAAGTACTCAATAAATTAAAACTACTATTTATTCATTTGTTTGCTTGTTTCTGTGACCCTGGCCTGGAACTCTCAATGCACATCAGGCTGGCCTCGAACTCATTGAGATCCTCCTGCCTCTGCCTCCTGAGTACTGGGTTTAAAGCAGTGTGCCACCATGCCTGACTTGAAATCTGGTTTTAAACGTTAATTATCACTCTCTTGTTACTGAATATGTTTTTTCTATCTTATCAGATGAAAGGGTTCCATGCTGCTTGGAGTTCCAACTGCATGCACCCAAGGGCCCTTGGAGCCTTGTTCTGGGCTTTGGGTCCAAGAGAAAGTGACTCTACATATCTTAGCAACTTAACAAGAAGTCTTAAATTTGTGGGCGCCTTCATCTTGGACCTCCTAGCTGGCACAAGCACATTTGTGTGTTTTAAACTCACTCCGTTTATGGAATTTTGACAACAAAATCTTTGCTTTTATTTTGGAGCAGGGTCTTGCTAAGTTGTCTGGGCTACCCTTGAACTCACTTTGTAGCCTACGTCTGCCTTGAATTTACAATCCTTCTATCTCAGTCTCCCAAGTACTGGGATGGCAGACCCACCTGCGACACCTGACTTTGTTTTGTGTGTGGGGGGGACAGTTTTAGGTTGATAGTGGCTTTAACTGGGTAGTATAAGTCAGGTGGCTTTAAACCACATAGACACCAAAAGCAAACCTTTATGTCAACTGTGCACCCTCCTTGCCACCTGAATGGTGTGGCAAATGTCCCAGACTGACATGGGACGTTGATGGTGGGAGTGACGTGGTGGGGAAGGGACCTGTAGTGATTTTTCCCCTGATCTTAGTTTAAAAACAATTAGCAACGGAGAAGCAATGCCTGAGGAACTCTGTGTTTTCCTAATTTTACTACCAGTCTACGACTGTCCCCAAAAAACAAAGTCAGGTGGAACCTGGTAGTTCAAATCTATGGGAGGTTGAGGCAGAAGGATTGTAAATTCAAGGGTGGCATTGGCTACGAAGTGAGTTCAAGGCTAGCCCAAGCAACTTAGCAAGACCATGTTTCAAAATACAAGTGAAGAGGTGTCTGGGGATGTGGATCAATGGTAGAGTCCTTGCCTAGCATGCTTGATGTTCAGTCCCTAGTAGCACCCAGATAATGACGAGGAAGAAGAGAAGGATGAGGGAGAGGAGGAGGAGGAGCAGAGAGAGGAGAAAGAGTGGGAGGACAGGGACGAAAAGGAAGAAAGTCTGGTAAAGTTTTTAAATCTAGTTTTCAAAAGAAGTTGGCCTTCAGTTTCTTTCTTTCTTTTTTTTAATATTTTCTTTTCTTTATTTCTTTTAATTTTTATTTTGTGTGCCTGGTATTTTGCCTGTAAGTCTGTCTGAGTGAGGGTGTCAGCTCTCTGGGACTGGAGTCACAGACAGTTGTGAGCTGCCATGTGGGTGCTGGGAATTGAACCCAGGTTCTCTGGAAAAGCAGTCAGTGCTCTTCACTGGGACATCTCTCTAGTCTCTGACTTTCAGTTTCTTAATTAACCGCTGTGAGAAGATATTGTAACCTTGGCTTACCACTATTTTTTTTTATTTTTCTCTGCTCCCCTCCCTGCCACTCCCCTCCCTCCCTCAACCCTCCCCCAAGGTCCCCATGTTCCCAATTTATTCAGGAGATCTTGTCTTTTTCTACTTTCTACTTCCCACATAGATTATATCTATGTAGGTCTCTCTTAGTGTCCGTATTGTTGTCTAAATTCTCTGGGATTGTGGTTTGTAAGATGGTTTTCTTTGCCTTATGTTTAAAAACCACCTATGAGTGAGTACATGTGATAATTGTCTTTCTGTGTCTGGGTTACCTCACTCAAAATAATGCTTTCTAGTTCCACCCATTTTCCTGCAAAATTTAGGCTGTCGTTATTTTTTTCTGCTATGTAGTACTCCATTGTGTAAATGTACCACTTTTTTTTTTATCCATTCTTCGATTGAGGGGCATTTAGGTTGTTTCCAGTTTCTGGCTATGACAAATAAAGCTGCTATGAACATAGTTGAGCACATGTCCTTGTGGCACGATTGAGCATCTTTTGGGTATATACCCAAAAGTGGTATTACTGGGTCTTGAGGAAGGTTGTTTCCTAATTCTCTGAGAAATCGCCACACTGACATCCATAGGGGTTGTACCAGCTTGCATTCCCACCAGCAATGCAGAAGTGTTCCCTTTTCTCCACAGCCTCTCCAGCATAAGTTGTCATCAGTGTTTTTGATCTTGGCCATTCTTACAGGTGTAAGATGGAATCTCAGAGTTGTTTTGATTTGCACTTCTCTGATGACTAAGGATGTTGAACATTTCCTTAAGTGTCTTTCAGCCA